>LZPO01089910.1:134021-148658 GCA_001675575.1 Neotoma lepida
ATAAAGACAACCACGGGTGACAACCCCACATACATCTGAACAGACAGGAGAACCCAGTTACATCTCACACCACAACTGGATTTATCCCTGGGGGTAGCAGACCAGGTAACTTTCTAATTAGTTTCCTTTGGGGTATAGGTGTCAGACCCCTCTAAAGCATTAGGCAATGATTGGTCAAAGGGAGCCATGGGGACCTGAAATATCTCAGGTTGCGCATCCCTAGAAGTCCCCTGACCATCATACTCTTCCTTATTCCATGGGACTTTGAGACCTCCAGTGTCTCAAGGTCTGTGTTGTGGGATATTTGTACACTGTGTGAAGATATATTGCTGTGATTGGTTTAATAAAGAGCTGAATGGCCAATAACTAGGCAAGAGGTATAGGTGGGATTTCCAGGCAGAGAAAGGAAGAAGAGAAGGAATCAAGGGGTAGGAGAAACTAGGAGACATGGAGAGGAACCAGGAGATGCAAGATGGAAGAGAGGTAATGCCACATGATAGAATGTAGATTAATATAAACTGGTTAATTTAAGTTATAAGAGCTAGTTAGCAACAAACCTAAGCTATAGGCCGAGCTTTCATAATTAATAAGAAGTTTCCATGTCATTATTTGGGAGCTGGCTGGTGGGATAGAGAACTCATCACAGGTCTGGTCTCTGGGATCACAGTGGGACCTCCAGAAATGTAGGGTATTCACCAGAAAAGACTGCTCAGACATGGGTTAAGCCAATAGAAAGTTTTTATTAGTCAGCCAGCAAGTATACTGGGTGTTGGGGATCCCAGTGTAGCCCTGAGCCTTTCTTAGGGTGAGCTTTTAAGCATAAAAACCATGTCCTGGGCTGACATACTTCAATTAACAAGACCATTAGCCAGAAGCACAACTACAGAAGCTAAAATGCAAGGTTAGTACACTTAGAGACTTTCCCAGAACTATAGACTTTGGTGGATTAGGTCTTTGTTTTCATTTTGGCAGACGGTTAAATGTGCTGAGTTTTATGACCTGAATGGTACTTCTATCACGGAGTCAGTTGTGCTAAGGTCTGGGGCCCTATTACAATGTATGTATGTCTTAGTTAGAGTTTCTATTGCTGTAATAAAATACCGTGACCAAAAGCACCCTGGGGAAGAAAGGGTTCATTTCATCTTATTCCTTGTAGTCTCATCATTTAGAGAGGTCAGGGCAGGATCTAAAACAGAAGCAATGGAGGAGTGCTGCTTACTGGCTTGCTCCTTATGGCTTTTTCAGCTTGCTTTCTTGGAGCACCCAGGACCTCCATCTCAGAGGTGACACTGACCACAGAAAGCTTGACCATTCCATATTAATTATTAAACAAGGAAATACATCACAGGCTTGTCCACAGGCCACTCTGGGAGGGACATTTTTTCAGTTGAAGTTCTCTAGTTCCAAATCACTAGCTGTGTCAATTTAAAATAAAACTAGCCATCACTCTCTGTGTGTGTGTGTGTGTGTGTGTGTGTGTGTGTGTGTGGTCAGATTTTTCTTTGGGCTGCCAGCTCACAAATAACAACATGGAGACTTGTTAATTATAAAAGCTTAGCCTTGGCTTAGGCTTGTTTTTAACTAGCTCTTCTAACTTAAATTAACCCATTTTTATTAATCTATATTCTGTCATATACTGCCTATCCTGCTTCCACCATGTCTTCTCGCATCTCTCTTTCCCACCTAGATTCTTCCTCCTACTTCCTCTCTCTGCCTGGATGTTCCACCTATACCTCCTGCCTAGCTATTGGCTGTTCAGCTTTTTATTACACCAATCACAGCAGCACACCTTCACACAGTGTACAAACATCCTACAACATATGTGTGTGTGTGTGTGTGTGTGTCACAGAAAGAAAGAGACAGGCAGGCAGGCAGACAGAATGTTCACGCATGTGTATGGAAGTTTATAAAATAGTAGGTTTTGATATGGATGTCTCAAACATCTGTAGTTATTATTCCCTCATCTCTTTTCCTCTGCCATGTCTGTGTTTGTCTCTGTCTCTGTGTGTGTCTGTCCCTCACAAAGAGTTTTGCTCTATCTTTATTGAACAGTACAGAAAATATCACATGAGAAAGGAATGGGATACAGAAATCTTTAACAGAGTTTTACAAGGATTACCTCACTGACTCCAACTGACCCAAGTAACAAACAGTGTTACAAACACCATTGTTTACCAAGCACTGTCTGAAGGTTACATTCGACATTTATGGTGGACATTCATTTTACAAGATTGACTTCAAACTTTATTTTTGCTGTCTTTGGAAAATGATCATCAGAACACATATGTCTTATTGTGATTCAGGGGTGTGGAAAAGTACATAACTTAAGATTAGAACTATACATTACCTTAGGTTGTAAAAGTTGATTTACATGAGAAATACAAGACAAGTAAGGTAGACTGTGACATTGTTTTCTTAAAGGCAGGTTAAACAAACAAGCTGAGTATGCAGTAGAATAGCAACTTTGAGTCTTAAGTGACCTCAATGTGTACTTTGTCCGTGAGGTCCAGCAAAAGTTCCAGTCTTTTAGAATGTAAGAGAGATTTTCAGAATTTTGCAGTGCCACAATGCAAAAATCAAGTCTTAACCCAGCTGTGAACTCTGAGTTCTACAATAACAACCAGCCGAGAAAGATGTGCTCATTGGTGTAGTAGTGGTATGAATGTTTTTAGGGCTAACCAACAGCTTTCTGATTGGATTTAAGACTTATTTCGCATGAGGAACCCAGGCTTGGTACTAGAAATATGGCAAAGAACCATGGCTGGGAGATCATAGGCCAGAGAAGAACTATTATTTTGCAAAATGGACATATCATCAAATTGCCTTCTCAGTTTGTATAGCAAAACCCGTAGATGAATGTAGCTCTCATCCTTCTCATACCTCATCAGAGAAACATGTTTGTGCAGTGGACAACAGTTAAAACAGAGACTACTGGTCAAAGTGCCCAAAGTAAATGTTTGTAGAGTGTTCAACCATAAAGGTGACATCTATATCACACTCCCTCTTTCAAAGCTCAGGGAAAATCATGGAAGAGATGGCAGAAAGATTGTAAGTATCAGAGGTCAGGGAGCACTAGGATGGAACAGTATCTTCTGGATGTGACATGCTCATTGCACTGATGGAATCACAACCAGTTAACATGGAGGGCAGAGGGGTTCATGTGGTCCTGACCATCATTGAGATTCTACTGACAGTTGTTGTTTGCTAAGGGAGGGAGAGTCAGTTTTCTTTAAGGGAAAGGTACCTGATGGGTTGACTATGCTTTAGTAGTCAATGCCCAAATAGACATCTTAAGCCACCAAGTAAAACCTCCAATTTCAGGAATAAGTTACATCTTGTTGAGTGATTGTCCTCCCAATCATCACAGGCTATTGTCAAGATTATTGCTTACTCCCCATAAACTGATAGTAAGGCCCTATTGTTGAAAACACAACTTACTTATGTTATTGAACATGGGGAATTGAGCTGGTACCCAACTAGAAGCTTTTTCCCTGCTTACAAGCATTCATGGTGCTGGAAGGTACTCTGTATGGTACTGGGGGAAGAAAGTAATCATCAATTTCACCAAGTTACAAATACAAATCCTGTGATTACAACAGAGACCTGCTTGCAAAATATACTGATGCAATAGTGGCTGAGATGTTATGGAAGTGTCCATGCACTTTTTGATTGGATTTAACTTCTATTCTATGAAATGGAACCCACACCTGACATTTAGTAGCCAAGAACCTGAGACTAGATAGGTCATGGGTCTAGGAGAAAACCTACTACTATTATTCAGCTAAGGAACATAGCAATAAAATGACTCCTTAATGGCAAGATTGCAATATCCATAGATAGGAGCATAGCTGAACCCTCAAGAGAAATTTCTTGCAGTAGATGGGAATTAAGTCATAGACCCACAACTAGACAGTGTGCAGAGAGTGAGAGGCTTTGAAGCACTACACCCTAAATGGAATGTCTTCATCCAAGTTTTCCCCTCAAGCAGGGATTTATACAAAAGAAGAGGTGGAAAGATCCTATGAGACAGATAGTGGATGACTCCAAGGAAACATCCTTCAGACCTAAGAGTACAGATGCACATATGAACTCATTGTAACAGCACACACAAAACCTGCACAGGTTCAAACCAGACAAAATCCCAGTACAGAGATGGGGAAGTAGACACAAAATCTATTTTTAATTGATACCTGCTCGGAAAGGGAAAAATCAGCAATTTCTAGTAGAATGTCATTGAGTATATCAGCCACAGTCCAGGGCATGCCCCATGTCCAGGAGTATCAGGCCAACACAAAGCAGACAGCTTGTTTTTGTTTTGTTGTTGTTGTGAGTGCGTTTTGTTTTGTTTTGAGTTGTTTGCATTGTTGATTATTTTTAGTTTGTCTTGATTTTCATTTTCTGTTTTCTTTTTGGGAGAGTCCGAACATGAACTTGGGTGGGTAAGGAAGTGGGTAGAATCTAAGTGGAGTTGGGGGAGAGGAAAGAAGCTGATCAAAGTACAATTTATGAAAAAAAATCAAATAATTTTTTAAATGCATAAAAATTTATTGCACAGTTTCATGATATATCTAATGTAGTTTGATCACATTCAACCTCCATTACTGTCTTGTATCCCTTTTCCCCTCTCACTGAACCATTTCTTCCCAACAAGTCTACCTGTTAGATACATGTCTTTTTTTTTTGCCCCTACTACTTTTAATTGGGGTTGCCTGCATGAGAATTAGTGGGAGTTATTTATTTGAGTAAAAACTGTCAACTTATCAGTGGCTATACCACTGAGGAATATGACCCCCTCCTCCCCTGGGCAAGCATTAACTGCCTTTAGCTTCTCAGCTAAGTGTGGAACCTTATGAGCCACCATACGTGATGGAATGTTAATGGGCTCAGGCTCAATCTTGTGCAGGTCTTGTGCAGCTACCCACAGTTTGCTGTGAGTTCTTGGGTGCAACAACCATGTCATGTTCAGAAGATAGAATTTCATAGCACTCCTCCATTCTTTGCCTCTTATGTTAAAAACTAGTCCTTCTGAAAACCACTCAAAGCTTTAAGGGGTTATAGTAACTGAAGAAAGTATGGTAGGTGTGTGTGTGTGTGTGTGTGTGTGTGTGACAGAAATTGTGTGCCTTCAATAGAGGGAATGGTATGGCTAAAGCAAACAAACAGGCTAGAGATATGACTTAGTGGTAAGGGTGCTTGCCTTATTGATCAAATTTCAAATCATAGCACCCGTATGACAAGCTGGGAGTCCTGTGTATACCTCTAAGTGCAGTTCTCGGTTGTGAGGAGACAGAAGGATTTCTGGGGCTTGCTGGCTTCCAACCTGCCTGAGAAAATTTTAGCCCCATATTCAGGGAGAGACTGCCTCTAAGGAACAGATAGAGAATAATAGAGGAGGCACCTGATGGCTGATTCTGGCTTCTTGTGCATTGTCCACAGACACATGTGTCTGCATGGCCATACATGTACATGCACTCACATGAACACATATATGCACAAAAATGACCAAATTTTGTAAAATATGACAAATGACCAAAATTATAATGATCATAAGAAGAAAAATTATAATTGCTAAAGTATTGATATACTAGATATTGCTGTGTTCTGTCTTTATACCTGTTTAATATACCCATATATTTGTAAAATATGTTTTTTTCAAACTGAATTTGAAGTCACTGGGTCAAAATTTGGTGAATAATCCACGAATACTAAAAACATCAGAATTTATCATGTACAATAAGCATTATGTGACATTTTTATGTATGAATAGTACATATACTGTATGTACAGTAGTAGATTATGATAGAAAATGAGCTGAGTAGTGGTGGCGCACGCCTTTAATCCCAGCACTCGGGAGGCAGAGGCAGGCAGATCTCTGTGAGTTCGAGGCCAGCCTGGGCTACCAAGTGAGTTCCAGGAAAGGCGCCAAAGCTACACAGAGAAACCCTGTCTCGAAAAATCAAAAAAAAAATGATAGAAAATGAACTTCTTAGTGGGTCATGATAAAAATAATTGCTCTGTCATGGATAGTATGTGTTCAGTACGAGTTAAGATGCTTCATTGAGTTGTGATTAGTTTTGAATTGTTCTCATTTAAGTTCTCTATTTGTAACAAAAAAATCTGGAGTTGGGTGTGGTGACCTACACCTGCAATCCTAGTATTTGGGAAGTAGAGACACAAATATCAGGAATTCAAGGCTAGTTTCACTTACATAATGAGTTCGAGGCCTGCCTGGGCTACACGAGAGCCTGTCTCACAAGAAAAAAAAAAAAACATCATTTGAGACTGCTGTTCACACTTAGTCTGAACAGGTTCCAGGACTCATTAAGTCCTTGTTCAGTTTCCATGTGCTAACTGCCATCTAGTGGTCTTTGAGTTACAGCACAGTGCACTTCCTTCAACTGAAAATTTGTAAATTCTCTTCCTTTTTCCCTCCCTTCTTCCCTCTCTCCTTTCCTTCTCTCCTTTTCTCTTCTTTATTTTTTTGTGAAAAAAACATAAACATGTCCTGGTCCCCATATTAATACAGTGTCGGGACCCTTTTCTAAACCAGTACAGGGGTCCTTTAATTTAACTAGAGCAAATTTTATGGTGGTGTTGATGTCAAAATCAGTTAGCTGTAGATTTTTTAGCAGCATCTACATTTAAAAAATTTAAACAAATAAAACATGATTTAAAGCATTATGTGGTGACTCGGGGTATAACTCTGGGGGTAGAGCTCAGGGCCATGGGCATGCTAGGTAAGCTTTGTACCAATGAGCTGCTTAAATAATTAAGCAGGCCATTGATTTTTTGTTGTTGTTGTTTTGTTTTTGTTTTTCAAGACAGGGTTTCTCTGTGTAGCTTTGGTGCCTTTCCTGGAACTCACTTGGTAGCCCAGGCTGTTGGCCATTGATTTTTAGGGTGACAGGGTTTTGCTATATTCATCAGAATGGCCTTATACCGTAATCCTCCTGCCTCAGCCTCTCTAGTGCTATGATTACATGCATGTACTACTATGTCCAGCCATAGTAAGTATAATTATTTTTCCTTTTAAAAAGCTGGATAAGCAACTAAGAGTTTATAGAAGTGTTTCTATATATAAATGTATGAAATATAAATTTATACATATATGCATGCACACATATGTATGTGTGTTCTTTCAAAAAGATACTTTTTGGACCCATTTTTCTAAATCTTATTATATATGTTAAAACACTGTATGCAAGGACATTTTATAGGCCTGGAGAACTGAGCATAAGGCTCAGATATTTACACTGCAACTCATAACAGTACCAAAATTACAGTTACAAAGTAGTAACAAAAATATTTTATGGTTGGAGTCACCACAACATGAGGGACTGTATTAAAGGGTCACAGCATTAGGAAGGTTGAGAACCACTGACTTAGACATTACCTGACAGCCCTTTGATTGGTAAAAAGCTAGGGTTTTGTTAATACATCCCAAAAAGCTTTTAAAATCTGTCCCAGGATGTTGGTGTTTGTAAGTCAGGTAGGTGGTGGCAAGAAATGCTTATTTAATATATAGCCCAAGATATACTAATTAAGTTCTGGAACCACAGCATTCCAACCTCTCCCCATCATTAAAATTTTAATCAATCATCCTTTGCGGACACAGCTTTTTTTTTCCCCTAGGAATTCTTGTTTACATTGGGAAGCTCAGAATGCTGGCAATACTTAACTGGACAATATATATTTGACAGAAGACCGGAAATGTTACATATTGCTGCTCTAAAAAGAAATGCCTAATATATTCTACAGACATTTCAGATTACTTATTGAGTGAAGATTTGGGATGAGATTCTGCCATGGCATGGTTTTGACCCTAATCTGCACAGACAACTATTAAACGCTAGGTTCCTATTTTCCATGATGCCTTTGCAACAATCTTTAGGGATTTTCAGCCTTGCCACTATTGATATTTTGGGTACTAATATTTTTTAATGTGTTTGGGTGTTTTAATTGCATGTGTATGTGTACACTGTGTACATGCCTGGTACCCGTGGAGGCCAGAAGAGGTGTCAGCTCACCTGGAACTGCAGTTTCTAATGGTTATGATGTGGGTGCTGGGAACTGAACTCTCATCCTCTGTAAGAGCAGCAAGTGAGCCCATCTCTCTAGCCTGGGTCCTAATTCTTTTTAAGTATAGCTTTTAGTAGGATTTATTAATTATATACAATAATAGGTTTCATAACATTTTCATACATGTCTATAATAGTGTAATCATATTCACCCCCAATCACACTTTTGCCCCTTTCCCACCTGTCATTAGCATTGTTTACAGCAACATAGGTGAGTTGTTCCCTTATCAGTGAGTGCATCACTGACAAAAATTGTTGCCCCCCTCCCCCCCAGCAATCATTAACTACCTATAGCATTTAGGGAGGGAAGGGCTCATGAGCTACTTCCCCAAAGCAGCTGTTAATTGCTTATAAATCCTAATGGACTGCTACATGAATGACAGGATGTTTAGCAGCATCCCTGGCTTCTACCCATTTGATGCTAATAGCTCTTCTTTCTGGGTGCTGGGGATTGAACTCAGGGCTCCATGCATCCTAAGTACATGCTCTATTCCTGAGCCTTCTGCCCCCAGCTCTTCCACAAGTATTTTTAAACTCAAAGACTACTTTTTTAGGGTTTAAAAGAATAATCTCCGGGCAGAAAAATCTTAGTACCTGTCCAAAGGAGGGAGATAGCAAAAAGACAAAAAGCCATGCCTACCACATGGTAGACAAACAGCAACATGGCAGAGAAGAGGAGCTTCAGAGAAAGTGTAAAAAAAGCCCGAAGTACTAGAGAAAGCACAATAAAGCTCTGGCCAGTAGCTGAAAAAGTTACACCCTTCTTAGTAAGGTGGGCAGATCCAACAGAACCTCGGGGTGCCTTGTAGGGCCTGTTCTAGGGGGCAGGAATTCTGGAAGGAAAAATACATTCTCATTAAAGGACTAATTATTCCTCACATCTCAGTAGCTTGACTTAAGATGAACCAGCCTCTCTGAGGGGTATTTCCTTGGCCAGGTGACGGACCTGCCCAACTGGATTAACTGTTTTTAAAAAAAATTTTTTTTTAAATTTTGATTGTGTGTGTGTATGTATACATAAGTACAGGTGCCTCAGAGGCCAAATATGTTATATCCCCTGCAGCTGGAGTTACAGGTGGTTGAGCCATTTAACATAGGTACTGAGAACTGAAGTCTGGTCCTCTGGAAGAACAGTAAGTGTTCCTAATTCCCGAACCATCTCTCCAGCCCCTTAATTTATAAGGAGACAATGGCACAATTCCACCCAAAGACAAGTTCCATTCTTTTTATAAATTATTTTTGAGATTACATCATTTCCTTTCTACAAACCCTCCCATACACCTTTTCTTGCACTTAGGTTTCATTTTTAGCTACACGGCAAAATCTTTCTCTTTATGGGCCCTTCACTGCTACTAGAATAGCACTCTGACAAGGTAATCCTGAAATTATTTAGGAAGCAGACCAAGTACATTTTTAGCTTAATAAAAAGTAAAGCATCTCCAGTCACTGCTGTAACCACTGAGGGTGAAACCCCCTCCCCTCACTTCGTTAAGCAGCCGTTCTCCAGATGATGAGATGTTAGCATCTTCTGGGAACAGGTCTCTGAACAGTGTCCAGGGCTTGTTCTTTCCAGTATAGCAATGGCCATCCTTTCGAATCACTTTCTCCCAGTGTTTTGTTTAGGGTGTCATTTAGACCTGTGGACTTGCACTAATTAGTTTAGAAGACAAGAAAGGGCATAGTATTTAATTCATAGGATATTTGTATCAGTTACTATGAAAAGTCATGAGCATATTTTTTATTTATAGTTACCCAGAAATTATCACACTATTAACACTGCTTCAGTAATCAGATACCAGATTCCTTCAAGGCAGAAATTTGTCATCCTGTCACTATTTCTGCCAGGTGTTTAGATGATCAAAAGTTGCTGCATGTTGACATCCATATTAACTGGCTTTGTTGAGTAGATTTAAAAAAATGCTATACTCCTACCTAAAAATGAACAAGAATTTGATAAAACTTCACAAAAACTACTGATGAAGAAGACAGGTTTAATTGTTCTGAGTATGATGGTGTATGTTTGTAATCACAGCACTTGGGACAGTAAGACAGTCTGAAGTTCAAGACCAGCTTGGGTGACACAGAAAATTGCAGGCCAACCTAGAATTAGTAAGACCCTATCTCAATAAACTGGGAAAAGAAAAAAAAATCTGTACTTTTCATGTAGAAAGGAAAGGAAGTCTTAGGAGTCCAATCGTAATAGGTGTTTTAAGCTTCTCACAAATCCATTTGACAAAATATGAAGTCTTCAACTTCACTAAAAGGCTGTGTTCTAAACTTCTGACTGTAAGCTAGCACTTGAATAGCACTTAGATCCCATGCTCATTTCCTAATGCCTATAATTAATCACCTGCCAGGTGGCCAGTAATAAGCCCACCATTTAGAATGATGGCCTTTCCAGGGAAAGGAGATTTGAATACCGAGGACATTAGCACAGAAGGGAGGAAGAGGTCGATTCTTCTGGATATCAGGCCCTTAACTACATGAAACACTTATGGGTGAAGAAATACTAGAGTAGTTCTGCTTTACATATGGCTAGCTATATATACAGTTTATATTTTTTATTTTTTCAATTTTTATTTCTTAAACTAAATATAAACATATAAGCTACTACTGTTAGATTTCACCTAAAATGAAAATGTGAGTTTAGAGAAAGGATGGCGCCAGAAAGCTTTGTATAATTACAGATCAGTGAGCTTGAACTATGGGGGGTCAGCTATCCATATGTGATGCTGTGGAAGGTGCTAACAACTCATTCTGTGTTCCAAGATCTGCAGACATGTGAGCCACAGTGCATTGTTGAGAGCTCACATACTAGGGTTAGCTTGTCTAGGTTCAAAGTCTGATGCTACCTACGTTAGCTAGATATGTTACCATTGGGTAATTTACCTGAGTTTCTTTCCTCGTCTTACAATAACAGTTGTGATAATAAAATGAAAATGTGTCAGGCCTCCCTCTTTAATACAATGCCTGCCACATGGTATATACTTCATAAATGGCAGTTATGTTGATTATGAGTTTGGCTCAATTTGTTACTCCTTAATTTAGAACAAAAATTTTTTTGTGTTTAATGTCTACCTTCAACATAAATACCTTTGGACTGTGACAGATTTTGATAGTACCTAAGAAATCACAATGGCAAACCAACATGGTAATAACACAGTGACCTTTATTGAGAAGGTCCAAACATCAAAACTGAAGAATTTTTCAGTTCAGTTTGTCGAAATACTTCAGTTTTCCAGTTGGATCTGGGATTATCTGTTAAAAAAAAAAAGGAAATTATTCATTTAAAAAAGTCAAAGTACATTATGAATAGTTTAGCATTAATTACCTTCCCGTTGACTAAAGATGTAACCATTGATTTTGGATACCAAATCACATTATGTTTTATGTTTAGGAAAAACTAGGTTTGTCCTACCTACTAATTTCAGCTATCCCAAGAAGCAAATAATATATTTCTCAATAAATTAGTATCATCTGTACTCAAGCAACCCAAAATTTACTTACAGCTCTTCTCTTGGCCACCAAGCTTTCATGGTGCATTTGGGCCCGACCTAATTTAACACATTGAAAGCATGGCCACAGATGTTAAAATATTTTACAATGTATTTGCTAATTAGATGATGTTATATAATAACCAGAAAAGAGGGCAGTGTGTTCATTAAGGGTTTATCAAATGAATTTTTAAAGGTATTTCAAGTACTGGGGGTTGAACCCTGGGTCCTTCAACTGTTAAACAAGAGCATTAGTACTGAGCTGTATCTAAAGCTCTGTTTACAGCTTTTCTTTTTTGAGATAGAACCTTGCTGTATTTCCTAGCTTAGTTTTGAACTCATGTGTAGCCTAGACAGGCCATGAACTTTTGATCCTCCTACCTCAGCCTCCTAAGTACCTGGGATTACAGGTTTGTATCACTGAGCATGGTTCAGAATGCAGTGTTTTATAACCTCAAGCTACAAAGTGAAAAAAAAGCACAGACAGATAAATGATTCAGTGAATGAATACTCTGAAAGAAAAAGAAACTCCTCCAAAGAGCATCTTAAAGAGGATATGAAGATACTTCATTAACGGTATGTTAAGCACCAGATATATTAAATGATAAATTTCCATAAGGCTTGCTTATATTTGGTTGATTGTACAAGCTTACACATATAACTATGAATCAGAAGCTACTGGTTTAAAAACATTTCTCCTTTAAGATAGTAGGTAATTCTGCATGCAGATATATAGCAAACCAACTGTGACAGAAAATAACATTGCAGAGACATTCTAAGTATTCAGCTCCTGAAAGATCAGTGAAAGCTCCAAGAACATATTCACTAGGAAAAGTATTATAGGATAAATACTATACATTTCAGAAAATATGCTATTTATGAGATTAAATTTTAGAGGGCATAAACTTCTTTAAGAATCTGGTAAAAACCATGGATTTCCAGAAAAATGTACATGTACATGTGTTAGCATATATACTGTGTTTAATTTTAGATGACAAAAATAACTCCACATATGTGTTTCTGGGTTTGGTACTTTTGACACACATTTACTGAGCACCTGCTATATGACAACTATTTAAACTATTAGCCAGACAGTATGCATTAATGAACTAGCTAAGTAATGTCCCTTGTCTTCAGATTTATATTCTGTCAGTTTTAGACTGGTAAATGTTTTTAAAATCAGGTTGATGGGATGGTAAAGGAAGCTGGTATAGAGTGCTGTGGAAAGACTTTCCAGCTGACATCTAGCTGAAACATGAGTGAAGAGGAGACAGCCAACCACACAGAGGGCAATGCAGAAAGAACATCAAAGGGGCCGGCAAGATGGCTCAGTGGGTAAAAGCCATGCAAGCCTGATGATCTTTGGAATCCTCACAAAGGTCCACAAGTTGTCCTCTGCCCTCCACATGGTGGCACGCATAGCCCCCTATCACACAAACATACAATGCATAGGAATAAGTTTTTCAGAAAGAACAGCAAAAGCAAAGCCCTAAGGCAGGATCTATGTTCATAAAAGAGAAAGGAGTGCATCTGAAGGTAAAGAGTCACCTACCACCCTTGGCTGTCTCTGCCTAAGAGTACTTTTATTTTAAGAAAATTTCTTCCTTTACTTCCGCTAGTATTTTCCCCTAACTACTGTTTGATTTTCAGGAGATAAAAACCTGAAAGATTAATATTATTTAAGAAAAGGTTCACACAAGTTTCCATGTCATTCTAGTCAAAGGTTACTTCAAGGACTACTTACAAAGTGTACCAGTATCCCTAAAGGAGGAAGTGCATCTGTTTAAACCTTTTCTTTCTTTAAATGACAAGGAGCAAACCATTAGTTTCACTGTTCATTAAAACCAGATTTTCTTCAAAGCTTTCTTCTATGCAGAGATGTTTGCTTGGGACTGTTTTCTTGGTTCACAATATAGGAAGAAATTCCATAACCAACCTCTGAATTTATTCTTCTACATCTCTATCTTGCCCTTTTGGTTTCTCCTTTTTTTAAACAGTGTATTTCTCTGGATAATTAGCTTTAAAATTCACAGTATTATCCATATTGTAATTTCTCTGCTTTTAGCTACTCTCCTGCAGGAATGTCTGCAGCCTGATTTCTGCATAACAATGTTTACTTTATTTTGGAAATCAGGACAGTCTGATTATATGGAAAGATCACATTAAAGCTGGCATACATTTTTGGCTCTGGCCATGCCTTTAACAATAACAACAATAAAATCAACATGACTTACTGTTTCACTACCAGGTTTCCAGCCAGCAGGGCAGACTAAAAGGAACAAAAAAAAGAAAAAGGCAGTAAAAACAGTTTAATTTTCTTGAGCAACTCCTGAACCTGTTTCCATATGAAAGAAAAAAATCGTACTAAACATGTCCAGACTATCAAGCACTTGGCTACTGTTAGCTTGTCTGCTAACACTAAAGAATTTTATTCATGGGGTTTATTAGCAGGAAGCTTATCTATTTTAATTTTACCAATTATACTTACTTGTAGTTATAATATGAAAAATAAATTGGGTATCTATATATAATAAAATTGGAAGATCTGGGAATCCGATGAACTAAAAAGCCTAGGTAAGGCATCCTCTTGAGTTTACATACATGATCAATAAGATTATCTGGCTTATATCCTGCTAAATTGTGTGCTACTGCCAAGGTTTGCTGTTTGTTAACAGACTTTAGAATGTGCTGAGTCAGGGACTGAGTTATATTTTTCTATATTCCCAAATTTAGCCAAATTATACATTTTTAGGGTACAGAGTATGGTTGATATATGCATACATTGTGGGATTATTGGATCAAACTAATTAACCTATCATCTCATATAAATCATTGTTTTTGAAGTAAGAATACTTAAAATCTACTCTCAGGTGCTGGAGAGCTAGCTGGTCCAGTGGTTGCGTGCGTACTGCTGTTCAGAGAACCTGAGTTTGGTTCTCAGCATCTACATCAGGTGGTTTACAACTACCTGTAATTTTGACTCCAGGGGATGTGATTTCTGGCCTCTGTAGGCATCTGGACATACTCTCATACAGATATACTAACTAACACAAACATGTATTTTA
>LZPO01089910.1:201970-213042 GCA_001675575.1 Neotoma lepida
TATAAACATATGAATATTTGTATAGATTCTGCCTCCATCAGTGGTGCCAGTTAGAACTAGATGGCTGCTTTCAAATTACAGATAAGGCTCACTTTGTGGAAAGCAAACCTCGAGGGAAGTGTGGATGCAAGTCTAGGATGAAGTTCAGAGTTCACAGTTTAAAAGATTCATTATAGCACATAGAATTTAATATATAGACTCACAATTGATTGAAGTACAAAGAGTGGAGTGTTCATCCATAAATGGGAAATCTATAACACTAACACTGCCCCCCCAAGGCTCATGAAGATATTATGGGAGATAATGTAGTTGTTTGAATAAGAGTAATCCCCATAGGCTCGCATATTTAAATACTTGGTCCCTGGTTGGTGGAACTGTTTGGGGAGTGTTAGGAAGTGTGGCCTTGTTGGAGGAGGTATGGCACAGAGTATGCTTTGAGGTGACAAAAGCCTCCCACCATCCCCGGTGCTCTCTCCTTCCTGTTTGTGGTTCTGGTTCTGAGTTGTGAGCTCTCAGTTGCTGCCCAAGCCACCTGCTGCCTGCTACCTGTTCTACCACCATGAGCTAAAACCCCTGAAACCATAAGTCCCAAATAAACTATTCCGTAATTGCCTTGCTGTTGGAATACATTGCTGGCTGGTTAGAGACTGCAGTCTGCCACAGCCTAGCAGCTTTTGCTTTAAGCTCGACAATATGGAACTCCCTCCCTCCCCAGCAAAGCTTCCTGTTCTCTACCTGCCCTTATCTGGAGGATGTCCCTGGGTCTGGAGGACTGATCTTATCTGAAAACAGTCTCTAAAGCAGATGCCTCATTAATCTTTAGCTTGACCCTTGGCACAGATCCCTGCTAAGAAGGCTTGTGCTAGGGCCTCTGCTATAGGACCCTACTGCCATATACTAATCCTTGTGATAGGAGTGTGCCACTCAATGCAAATTAGGGTTTGTCCCCAGGCACTCCAATCCTATATATTCCTTATACTCTGGAATACAATTGAGAGGATTCACCAAAACCTGTTTACCAGAGGGCTATCTCCATTTGTGCTCATGGCCACGTACAAAGCTTTCTCTTGCCCCTTCTGCCTCTTTTCTTTCTCAACCTTGTGGCCAACAGGCAGGGGGGAAAGAGGACTTGTACACCTTGGTGTCTTATCATAGCAATGGAAAAGTAAACAATACTGTCATGGGTAGCTGTTCTATGACTTTGAAGCACCGCCCCTAGAGATGCAGCAGGTAACTGCTCCAACTGCCTATGACCTTGAAGTACATGCCCTTGGGGTATGGCTTCACAGACCCTTAAGACCTGGGATGCATATAGGCAGATCTCTCTCTCTCTCTCTCTCTCTCTCTCTCTCTCTCTCTCTCTCTCTCATAGTTTTAGATACTGAGATGGACCAGGCAGAAGAACAGTGTGGACCATAGCTCGGCTTTCCAGGATCCTACGATAAATGTCTCATGCTGTAGTGAGTTTTTATCCCCTAATAGATTCTTTGCCCTTTAAACAGACTCCATGGATTTCTCATTATTCAATACAGGGTGAAAACAAATATAAGAGCCAGGGATTATGGTGGTTAATATTTTCAATTTTGTTTGATTGAGAGGTAACTTAGGAAATCAGTCAAGCACATCTCTAGGTGTGTCTGAGCAGACATTTCTAGAGACAGAGCATAAGGAATCTAACCCAATGAATGGTTAATTCAATGAAGAATTCAAAATCCAAACAGACCATTGGGAGGTAGTGTAGCTATGGAAGGTGAAGTTCAGTTGGAGAAAGTAGGTCACTGGGAACATGTCCTTATGTGGTATATCTTGCTCTGTTGCTGCTGCCCTCTGGGTGTTGGCTGCCAAGAGTTGAACAGCTCTACTTCACCACATCCTCCCTTCCATTATGGTTTTGCATTTTCATTTTCATTTCTGAAATCATGATATAAAATAAACCCTTCTTTTTCTTTTTTCATCATAAGTTTTCAAGATTATAATATAATTATATCATTTTTATTTATTTCTTTAAATTATGTGTGTGTATGTCTGTGTACATGAGAGCAGTTTCCTGAGGAGGGCAGAAAAAGGCATTGGATCCCTTATAGAGCTGGAGTTACAGGTGATTGTGAGCCACCTGACATGGGTGCTAGGAACCACATTCAGGTCCTCAAGAAGTATGCTTTTTTAACTGCTGAGCCATTTCTGTAGCCCTTAGTGGTGGTTTGAATGAGAATGGCCCCTGACAGGCTTATATGTTTGAATGCTGGTAGGACTGTGAGGGAAGAATTAGGAGGTATGGACTTGTTGGAGGATGTATGTTACTAGGAGTGGGCCTTGAGGTTTCAAAGCCCCATACTATACCATTTGAGACTCACAGACCTCCTCTCCCTCCCTCCTCCTCTCTGCCTCATGCCTGTGGATCAAACGTAAACTCTTAGCTACTGTTTCCAGCACCATGCTGCCTACCTGCACCCATATTCGCTGCCATGATGGTCAGGTACTCACCTCCCAAACTGTAAGGCAAACCTCAATTAATTTCTTTTTTAAATAAGGTGGCTTTGTTACAGCAATAGAAAAGTAATAAAGACACACCTTTTTCTTCCTTTAAAAATTTTCCCACAAGTTTTTTGGTCACAGCAATGAAAAACACTGATTCATAAGCCTTTCAATGGCTACTTGAGGGACAAGACAAAAAAATCAATTTTATTTTATTTTATATGTATATGTGTTGCTCATGTTTGTAGGTGTCTGTGGAGGCCAGAAGAGGGTGCTGAATCCCCTGGAGCTTGAATTACAGATACTTGTGAGTTGCTCAGTGTGTGCTGGGAAGCAAACTCTGGTCCTTTGCAAGAGCAGCAGACACTCAACTGCTGAGCCATCTCTCTAGTTCCAACCCTGGACTTTGGCTGCTTTCTCTTTTCAAAAGAGCTACCAATATCAGCACGGTAGTATCTAGAATATCGGCATACTCTTACAGACCATGTTGGTAAGTTCTTTAGTGAGGAGGCATATCTGATTCTCCATCTATGAACTCTAATGATTCGTGTAGTTTGATTTGTTTCAAAGGGGAAAATCCCGTACATCCAAGAAAGCATGTTCTTGCCCTCTCTTTTATGTCATTTAGATGTTTAATTTATTTTGACTAGTGGTTTTGTCCACAGATGAAATAAATGATCCCCCCGATTATAGTTGGACAGTTACATAGAAATGTAATGAGGCTCATTTCTCTAAGGATCAGGAAAAATATTAAGATTTGCACAAAGCACAATGAGGTTATAGAGGCTTGTATCTTCGGCTAGCAGATAAGGGATCTCTGCCAGTTTTATTGGAAAGGAAAACATAGAGATCACCCAGTTACTTAGTGATTAATCCATATTCCCAAATCACTTCACTGACAAGAGGAGGATGAAGAAACTTACTGCTGAGATCTCGGTGGTTTAGTCTGTGGTTTATTTGGTATACCCAAGATGACTTTTCTGCTCACACCTTTCTTTTCTCAAGAACAAAGGGGGCTAGGATGAAAGTTGAGGGCTGTCCTTCTTTGACTAGAATCAGAGGCCTGATTCACTGATGAAAGTTTGTTGGTAACTATCATATGCAAGGATTCTGTTTGTTCACATGTTATATACATTGATACAGAACTCATTGTGATTCTTAGAAGCTCTTGTAGGCACAGTAAAAATTTTGCTAAAAGTTTGTGTTTAACTTTCAGATTGAACTATAGACTGATGTGAGTTTGTTGTGTAGCAGTTTTCTCTGATTAAAACATACTATCCTGTAGGGAGGCATCTTAAGACAAACTATAAACAACTCAAAAATAGCTACAGGAAGCCTCTGAAACTAACTAAATTCACTAGGCCCCTCCATCCCAGAGTAAGAATAATGACAGCTGAGAGTCACTCTCACACAAGCCAAACTGCAAAGAAGACTCTGAGACCAGCTGTGCTGCCTGGGAGAGATTTAGACCAACTGAGTCACTTGGAAAGGACATTCTCCAAACTGTTGATCTGCTTGCAGGCTGTACAGCATGCTCTCAGCTTTTGTGAGCCATCACCCATGCTGAGATGGGCTTTGGTGATGTAGATGTCCTTGAATCATTTTTGCTCCAGTAGGTAACCCTAAACCCTTAATCCTGTAAGTAACCCCAATAAAACTCCTTAATTCACCAAGATTGACTTTGGTGGTATCCTTAGTTTTGTTTGTTGTAGGCTCCCTATCTGGGGTGGGTAAGTAGATACGTATATATTTTTCTTCAAGAAAAGTTTTGTCATATAACACAGCTTAAGAGTAGGCACTTTAAAAATATTTATTTATTTATTTACTAATTTTGCAGTGCTAGAGATCAAACCCAGGGCCTTGTACATGGTAGGGCAGTATTTTTCCACTGGGTCAAATCCACAGCCCAGAATAAATAAATAAAAGGCAGGCTGTTGTCAATGATGCTGTTCAGTGTGTTGTGGGAAGGGTTGAAAGAACTTCAAAAGCAAAACCATTGCTGTTTTGCTCTCATTTATGGTCTTACTTATGCTCAAGTCTCAAATATGAAAAATAACAAAGTGGATATTGTCCAGGAATTATTTTTAAAGAGTTATCTATTTTAATTGAAAGTTTAAGTCATATAAGAGTTACAATAAAAAGTATTCAGTACCCTTCCATATGAAGAAGTCTAAGATACAGAGACTGAGTTAGCACTTCTGCCTTCTCTTGGCATCAGTACACCTACATTCTTGAGAACACATGCATGATTTTCATGAATACATCAGCTAAGTAAAGGGCAGGAAGAAGATACAAACTGTAGAAGCTATAGTATCTCAGAGGAAATGGCTTGCTTCTGTACATAGAAAATGAAATCCTGATTAATAGGTGGAATCTGAGCCATGTTATTTTTAATGAAAAAAAAGCCTCCAAATGTGCCTTATGCTTTGTCTGTATATAAGGCAGATAACCTCCAGATGACAGCATGGTCTTGTGCCTGGCAGTGTGATAACTAGATGATCTAATCTCAACCTCTAGCGGTGGCAAACATGATCAGTGTTGTTTGTGCCGTATGTGGATGTACATGAATAAGGATCTCTTGAGGAGAAAAACAGTTGAGTCAACAGGCTCATGATACCTTTACTAGCTGTGGCTATCTCTGTTATCCAAGAAGGCATGGTAATTCATCTATAATTTTGGACCAGGCTCCTAGATAATGCTTAGTGATCCCAGTGTGGGTCTTAGGAAGCACGGTTAATGTGCTCAATGTACCATCTGCATACTAAAATAGAGAGGGGGCCACGGGTAATAGCTAGAAGTGATAAACCTGGTGCTCTTCTCAGGTATACTGGCCAGCATGGACTGCAGGAGATTCTTTTCTCTGCTTATGCTGTTTCCAAGCCTATCCACAAAAACGATGGTGAATTTTATGTAAGAACTTTTAGTTGGACTGTGGTGCTTTTAACTTGAATTAATTTAATGATTGGTTTCTTTATTGTGGTGCTGGAGATAGAATCTAGGACCTTGCACATGTTAAGCAAATGTTCTACCACTGAGCTACATTACTAGCCTGCACTATGTTTGCTTATATTTGTATTCACCATCCATATTGAGTCAGATAGTGGGGCTACCCTTATGAAAAAATGTATCCAGTAGTAGAAAGTTATATATGATGCCATTGTGCAGTGGTTCCCACCCTTTCCAACCCCATGACCCTTTAATACAGTCAGTTCCTCATATTGTGCTGATCCCCAAACATGAAATTACTTTATTGTTACTCCATAACTGTAATTTTGCTACTGTTATGAATTGTAATATAAATATCTGTGTTTTCTGATGGTCTTAGGTGACCTCTGTGAAAGGGTGGTTTGACCCTCAAAGGAGTCATGACTCACAGATTGAGAACCACTGGGACAGTGGAATGTGTTCTTACTGAAAAACTGAAGAGAAGTCAGAAGCAATAGTAAGTTCCCAGTGGTACAGACACATAAAAAATAAAATAAAAATAAAATTCAAAAATTCATATGGATTTTCCCCATACAGGTATTCCTATTTAAATTTAGTGTTTTGTTATGCATTTGAAGGCAATGTGGAGGTTCAGACCAAGTATAACAGAGCCATGTATGTCATCCTTCCCATTTAACATTTCTCCCCTATGCTTACCTTTGGAAAAGCAAGGTCTTGATTTTCGTGTTACAAGTAGAAGTTAGGTTGTTGGATATTCTAACCTGACCTCTTATTCTATCTGGTCATTTTTTAGTGATTATGTGCAAATATGGATCACAGAGATGACAATAATGATGGTGAATATGAAGTGACAAACAATAATGTGTTCGCTGGTATGGCCACATGTCTGAGCATGGGAGATGTTCCCAAATGGTACTGGGTATATAAGGAAAGAATTAGTGAGCCAAATAAGGGTTATATGAGTAACTATATGTTTAAAATAGTGTCAAGGTTGAACAAAAGAAGGTAGCCACAGAAAGTTATCATTTGGGCATCTCATAGTTGTACAGAGCCATGTGTCTTCTTGGGCCATGCTGACTTCAGTATGATTTATAGTTCCTCTTTCTTTATGACTGTTTTGAGGGTGGAACTAAACCTTGTCATTTTGCATGTACTAGGGACACTCTACTACTGAGCTATATTTCCTGCATTCTTTTTTACCTTTTACTTTGAGACAAGGTCTCAGTAAATTGCCCAGTCTGCCTTGAAACTTGCTCTGTAGCTCAGACTGGTCTTGAACTTGTAATCCATTTGCCTTAGCCTCAGGAGTACAATACTCCATCACCAGGCCTGTCCTATGTCTATGACTTGCATATTTTTCTGTTATTCATCTTGTTGCTTTGATGTTGTCTCTATGAGTCAATTTCTCCTCTTATCCTTGGAATTTTCAAAGCACGTCTTTAAATTTCTTTTTATCTTAGGCTTCCCCTTTGTTGTCAAATTCTACCACTGTGAAGATGATTTCCCCATCTGTATTTCCTCTCTTAACACCTCCTAGGCTTCCAGACATCTCCTTTAATGTCACTGCATGTTCATTTCTCTGCCTTGTCTAATTCTAGGCAGGTATTCTAGGGCTGGTATTAGGCAGCTATGCAGTTCTCATGTCACCAAACACAGTGCTCTGCCTTCATATGATTAGAGATTGCTCAGCACCTTGTGTAGCCCCAAAGAGGGCCTAGAGCAAGAGAGTAAGACCATAGCACGGGGGTTGGCTGTTTGCTCAGGTTAAACTAGTTTTGTGAAGGAAGGGGAGTATGATTGTTGATTAATAATGACCTGTCACTCGGGCAGCTTTTTATTCATCATAGAGCAGCTTACAATTCTAAACAGATTTGATGATTAGAGCTAATGCTGTGTGTTCTCTCCACTAGGTAACTTCATGTACTCAGGACAGAGAAATGTGAAAGGTCATCAGATCACAGTGTTAGTCATCCTATAGCTGCTTTTGTGTTTTCTGTCACACTGCACGTGTAGTAAGTTATTTTTGCAGACATGTAAATATTAGAACACTTATAGCTACTGTGAGCTCAGTTCAAAGCTATCTGGATGACACAGGAGAAAGGGCATAGGGCATTGGTAAAGATGGGCAGCAGGGACATTGCTTGGGGTTTCTCATAGGCATTTTTTAAAAATCACTGAGTGAAGTAGTAGACTATATTAAAGCAAAAACTTTCAGTGTAAAGCTTAGCATTTCCACTAGATGGTGGCAAAAGGCTACATGTTGTCCTTTCACAGTGACTGGATTGTTAACGATAGGTCTGAATCTCTAAAATTAGAAGAATGGTTCTAGGAAAAGTGAAAATTATATCTGAAATACTGGTTCCTTTGGAGAGGATAAACACGCTAGGCTCAAACCTATGAAAAGAAATGCTTGGGTAAGTTGTCGCAAACACCAGTCACAGGCCAGGAAGAATACATTATTTGAGTGGCAAACAGCTTATCTGTTTGAAGTGTAAAGGCCTCTTTACCTTCTGTTGTCCTAGTGTCTTCTTTCAGGGGAACTCAATGCTCTTGTTGGTGCCATTCCCAGACAAGGGGCCAATAAATGTCCAGGCACCCCCCTCCACATATACGTTATTTGGCCCAAGTCTCTGTATGGAGGCTTCAACAGAATGCCCAAGTTGCTATTATGCAACTTTAATCACCAAACAGAGTCAGTTTCTAGTATAAAGGTTGAAAGCCCTTACTATTACTTAAGTTGGATGAAGATTAGTAGTTTAGGAATCCTTGAATCACCCCCCAGCAAGGGGTTCACACAAGACTGAGAGAGAAAGCTTGTTATTTCCTGATTTTCCCCCCTGGGATACATTGAGATGCCTTGTCTGTAGCTGGCATTAGCTCCAAGTAGACCGCTTTCAGACGGACACTAGAGCGTCACACTACATTTCATGAAGAACCACGAAGTGGAGTCTCCATCCTCAAGGGACTTCCCACCGAGTTGGAGTCAGTCACCTATATTCGTAATACAAAACTCAGGCTCAGGGATTGGAGAGATGGCTCAATGGTTAAAAGCACTGGCTGCTTTTCTAGAGGACCCATGGCAGCTGGAAACAGTTTGTAACTCCTGTCCCAGAAGTCTGGCACCTCTTCTGGTTTATGCAGGCATTGCATGCATGTGGTACACAGGCATACATGCAGGCAAAACACCCATCCCAATAAAATAAAAATAAATAAATCTTAAAACAAACAAACAAACAAAAAAACAAAGACAAAACAAAACAGACCCCCTCAGGCTCAAAGGGATATTCCAATCTAGGACATACCTCAGCACTACATTAGGAGCTTAAAAATCCTTTCACATATTTAGGCTGAGTTCTATGGATGATTTAACTGGTCATTAAGTCCACATACATGTATCTTTGGTTTCATTCATGGTTTTAAAAATGCAAGTGATGGAGGTTAAGAGCTCAGTTACTAGGTGTATTAGTTCTTCAGGATTCAGAGGAACAGGACTGATAGAATGAATCTATATTACAGGGGGCTTTATTAGAGTGATGAACATGCTGTGGTCTGGCTAGTCAAACAATGGCTGTCTTCTGATGGAATCCAGTTGTTCTTCAGTTCAGGAGATTGAATGTCTCAGCTGGTCTTTGTCTATGTTGGAGGTTCTAATACCAGCAAAGAAATGCCTCAACTGCAGGGTAGATGCACTTGTCAGAGAGAATGAGGGAGAGCATGCAACGTTCAAAAGCTTCCTTCCTTCATGTCCTTCCATATCAGTTGTCACCAGGGGTGTGGCTCAGATTTATGGTGGTTCTTCTGATCTCAAATGATCCAGATTTAGAGTGGATCTTCCCACCTCAAATAATCCAATCAAGAAAAATCCCACACAGGTATGCCCAGCTGATTGGGTTTTAGTTAATTCCAGATGCAGTCAAGTTGACAACAAAGATTAGCCATCTTTGAGTCACCTGTTTGTTGAGTCTAAAAAAATACTAAGGTTTCTGGGTAAGCCCCACAGCCTTGGCTATACTGGATCCAGTCTACATAGCTGCACTACTATTCCACTAATGGCGCTAACATACCTGGAATGGATATTTTGATTCCTTTAACCCAAATTCAGAATGGACATCCTTGAGAGTGTCACTGGCTCCAGGAGACTGATGTCTGAAGTGCTAGAAGTCTCTTTCATTCTCAGCTAGAAACCAGGTACCCTCTGTGGAGCAAGTCATTTTGGGTCTAGTCCTCCAGAGCTGATCTCTGTGGGTTCTTGGTTTTCTATTTATTTATTTATTTATTTATTTATTTATTTATTTGTTTGTTTGTTTGTTTGTTTGTTTGTTTGTCTGTCTGTCTGTCTGTCTGTCTGTGTGGACTAAATCCAGGGCTTCACATATATGAGGTACGTGTTCTACCCAAGCTACATCCTCAGTCTTCGTCCCCATCTTTTGCCTCACCTGACTTAAATACAGCTGTACAGGTAGGATCTGCATACTGGATTGTTGTTGGGATATAACATTAGAGGTATGGCTGGTGACACATCATTTGTGGGAAAATTGAGGCAGGGAGGAATTAGAATGAGAAATGGTAGCCAAAGCAGGCCCTGAATTTACAGAGCTCATAATCTAGAGGGAGAAATATATTATCAGAAATGTCTTGTGTAGAGCTGGAGAAATGGCTCAGTGGTTAAGAGCATGTATCAGTTTTCCAGAGGACCTGAGTTTCATTCCTAGCACCTATATCAGGCAGCTCACAAGGACTTGTGACACGAGCTTCAGGGGATCTGACTGTGGCCTCTTCAGATACCAACCCCCATGGCATATATTCACATACACACAAACATAGATAAATGATTAAAAATCTAAAAGAAAGAGAGAATTGAGTTGTATTAGTATAGATTTATTTTGAGAATGAATCAACTTAATTTTCTATCTATTATGATATCTATCATATATGCATAAATTTTGTGCAATATGTAATTTAAATAGTAACACTTATTTTCTCTATAGGTCTCTTGAGTAAAAGAATTTGCTAATACATTTGATGCTTTGTGTTCTTCCTGAATTTTGGTAAACTTCATCTTTGTTATATTATTTTTATTGTATTTACATCTATTCCTAAACAATATAGCATTTGATTTTATGTAGTTTTATTGTATCTATTCTATTTGTTGTTCAATTGACTTATTTAATCTGAAGACATTGTTTTAATAAAATATGAAAAATTTGAAAAAAAAACCAGGTGGGAGGAGGTTCTGGGCTGGGTGTGGTATCATCCTAGCACTTGGGAGGCTGAGAAAGGAAGATGGTTGCAAATTCAAGGGCAGACTGTTACACAGTGAATTATAAGCCAGCCTGGACTATTGAGTGAGACTGTCTCAAAACCAAATTAAACCAAACTAAACCAAAACACAGCTCTGGGCTAAGAGGATAACTCAGGGCTATATTCACTTGCCTAGTATATATAAGGTCCTGGGAATGATCCCCACTACTGCAGTAAAACCACAAAGTAAACAAACAAACAGTCCTGTTTCTGTTACCCTTCTGACCTTGTGAAATACATTTGACCTCTCTGAGACTCAAAATATATATGCATTTGGAAGAATAATAAGAATAATACCTTTCAGATGGTATGAAATGATAGAATAGATGTGATGCCTTAGCTTGAGTGTG
>LZPO01089910.1:213792-241182 GCA_001675575.1 Neotoma lepida
AGCTGACTGATATGTGATCTTCCTTAGCCCTTGGAGATGTACAAGAAATTACCCAGGAGTAGATGGCCTTGAAGGTGTGGCTAAGTGAGAAGAGGGCAGAAGCCAGTGTGCACAAGGCTGTGAGTGGCACTACAGGCAGCCCACCAGACACATACTGTAACACCAAGGCTGGAAGAGGCAACCCAGTAGGAGGAAAAGGATCCATCCCATAAGTAGGCAAAAGAGTCAGAGATAGCTCCCGCTCCCACTGTTAGGAATTTCACAAGAACACCAAGCTATTTAGCCATAACGTAAACGCAGAGGATCTAGATCAGACCCATACAGGCTCCTTGATCTCTGCTTGCCCCCATCCCCCATGAGTCCCAGTCATTCTGTGGGCTGCCTCTTGATTGACAATTTTCTTTGTTGTACATTAGCTTTTTAGTTTCATGAGATCCCATTGGTTAATTTTTGGTCTTATTTCTTGAGCAACCGGAGTCCTTTTTTGAAGTCCTTATCTGTGCCTATAACTTGAAGTATACTTTATCCTTTTTTTTTTCTCTATCACTTTCAGGGTATCTGGTCTTATGCTGAGATCCTAGATCAGTCTGAGTTGAGTTTGGTGCAAAGTGAGAGGTAAGGACCTATTTTCATTTTCTGCATGTTAAAATCCAGGTTTCCCAGTACTATTTATTGGGTAGTTGTAATTGTTGGACTTATATCTGGGTCATCTATTCTGTTTTTTTTGGGGAGGGGGTTGGGACAGGGTTTCACTATATAGCAGTTTTGGCTGTGCTGGAACTCACTCTGTAGACCAGGCTGACCTTGAACTCACAGAGATCCACCTGCCTCTGCCTCCTTAGTGCTGGGATTAAAGGTGTGCACCACCACCACCTGGCTTGGGTCACCTATTCTATTACACTGATCTACGTGTATATTTTTTGTACCAGTACCATGCTGTTTTTATTGCTATGGCTCCAAGGTATAATTTAAAATCTGGTATGATGATACATCTTATGGTATTCCTTATGTTCAGGGTTGCTTTGGCTATCTTTGCTGTTTTGTGCTTCCATATATATGCTGATATATATATTTTTCTATGTCTGTGAAGAAAGGTCATGGTATTTTGGCTGAAGTTGCATTGAATCTGTAGACTGGTTTTAGTAGCATGTACAATATTAATCCTGTTAATTCATGAGCACAAGAGGCCTTTCTGTCTTCTGATGTTTTCCTCAATTATTTCTTTAGTATCTTTAGTTAGATACCAACAATCTTCAGAAAATCATAAGGATGTATTTAAAAACATGTACTCCATTAAATTGGAAAATCTAAAAGAAATGGATGAATTTCTAGATCTATGCAATATAACAAAATTAAACAAAGATGAAATAAATTAACAGATTCATAGCTAGCAATGAGACTAAAGCAGTCTTCAAGCTATAAAAATCTCAGGTCCAGATGGATTCACTGAAGAGTTCTACCAGAACTTTAAAGAAGAACTATCATGAATACAATAGTTATTTTTCAAGCTAGTGTTATCATAATACCCAAACCATATAAAGACACAACACATAAAGAAAATCACAGAGCTCCTAGATGAACATAGACACAAACATTCTCAATAAAATAATAGCAAACCGAATACAAGATAATATCAAAAAGGTCATTCATCCTGACCAAGTTGGTTTTATTCCAGCCATGCGAAGATAGTTTCATATACACAAATCAATAAGTGTTATTCATCACATAAATAGACACTAAAACAGAGATCACATGTTTATCTCATTAGATGCAGAAAAGGCCTTTGGCAAAATCTAACATCCCTTCATGATAAAAATCATGGAGAGGCTAAGAATGCAGGGAACATATCTTTTAAACAATATATTTATTATTTCTTTGAGAACATCATGCATTGTATTTTGATCAAGTCTATCTCCTCCCCTAATACCTCCTAGACCCATCCCTTATTCCATACTCACTCAATTTTGGGTCCTCATTAAAAAAAATCAAATTCAGTTTCTGCTGCCTTACAATTTTATGTGTGTGGGATTCCATGGGAATCCCACCAAAAGCCATACCCTGAATAAAATAACACTCCTCCCAGCAGCTCATAGTTACCAACAGCTCAACAGCTAGTAGTGGGAATTTATGGCTGCCTCCATCCTCCATGCAGGGATGTTGTCTAGCTTGAGCTTGCCCAAGTCTTGTGCATGCTGTCACAACTGCTGTGAGCCCAGATGTACAGCCCTTTCAACTGAGAGATCATATCTTAACATAATAAAGCTTATATATAACAAACCTATAGCCAATATCATGATAAATGGAGAAAAACTCAAGATATTTCCACTAAGATCAGGAAGGAAAGAAAATTGTTTACTCTGTCTGCTCCTATTTAACACATAGTGGTTGAAGTCTTAGCTAAAACAATAAGGAAGGAAGAGGAAATAAAAGGGATACAAATACAAACAAAGCATCCCTATTTTCAGATGATCTGATTGTATATATTGGAGACCAAAAAGACTCCACCAAAAACTTTTAGAGCTGATAAACACTTTTAGCAAAAAGGCAGTATATAAAGTCAACACACAAAAATCATTAGCCTTCTTATATATGACTGACAAACAGACTGGAAAAAAATCGGGGAAAACCCTATTTTTTTTTGGTTTTTCGAGACAGGGTTTCTCATTGTAGCTTTGCACCTTTCCTGGAACTCACTCTGTAGTCCAGGCTGGCCTTGAACTCACAGAGATCTGCCTGCCTCTGCCTCCCGAGTGCTGGGATTAAAGGCGTGCGCCACCACTGCCCAGCAGAATACCCTATTCTTAATAACCACAAAATATAACATACCCAGGAGTAAACCTAACCAAGGAAACAAAAGGCCTCAAAAAGGAAAGCTTCAAAATTACTTCAAATTTCTTCTGGCATCCTCTTTCTTTTTCTTTTGAAGTAAAATCTCACTATGTAGCTCAAAGTGTCCTGGAGTTCACCATTGCTGAGATGTAAGATTAATTATAAGGCCAACCCAATTAGTTATATATTAATAAAGATAGCTTTATTTTAGAAACAACTTACAGAATGAGGGAGGGAACAGGTACAGGAATAGAAAAGGAGAGAGACGCGATCCAGCAGAGAATTCTGGTTCCGTCTTCAGTCTGGCTTCCTAGACCGTGAACAATCCAGAAGCAGAAGGAGAAGGGGTCAGTCATGTAGGCATCCCTAGTCTTAATGTGCTCCCCCTGGGCCACGCCCTAGGGGGAAGTCTTAGGCAGGTGTCGTGGTTACCTGTTGTCACTATAGGGGCAGTCCCATTGCCAAAAGACGAAACAGCTATCCACTGCAGATGTTGTCTAAATAAGAAATAAGAAAGTTCTAACCTAATATAAACTATTTACAATAGGAATAATTACCAAATATTATTTAGAAAGAATAAGAGATAATAACCTGGACAAGATGAACTATATCGACATGAATAACACCAGACAAGCAACACATACTAAGATCCAGAGGAGTCTGAAGCATTAGTAAATGGCATGTCACAGAGCTCATTCCAAAAGATGTCCTATCCTGGAGAACTTGAATCTAATATTTAATACATTCTAGCTGTGATATACGAAGTTTGTAATGGTAACTATCTAGTCTTCAACTCCATCAAAGACCTGAGAAGGAATATAATAACATCTGAGAAACGGGAGAAGATGGCAAGCAACTTTCGGGAATCTTGCAAGAGTAGACAGAGACAGCTGGCAGCCTGGACAGTCACCTAGAAAATCTCTGTATCGTTGGTGCATTCAGGTTGGCTACAGGCCTAGAGTATCTGTCAGACCATTTTCAGAAGCAGATTTTTTGAAAGACTACCTTACCCTGTCTTGGCATAGTTCAATAATCGTTTTTCTTTGTGTCTTGCTCATATTAGCAGGACAGTACTCATAGTGTCAGTGGTCGAGGCAAGAGCAGTTCTTTGCTTGATAGGCCAGATCTTGGCCTTGAACTCACAATTCGCCTGCCTTTGCTAGAGTCACAACAAGCATGCACTACTTTACTTGGCTCTTGTAATATATTCTTGTAACTATTTTAATTTTTTTGTTGTTGTTTTTTGTTTTTTGTTTTTCAAGACAGGGTTTCTCTGTGTAGCTTTGGGGCCTTTCCTGGAACTCACTCGGTAGCCCAGGCTGGCCTCGAACTCACAGAGATTCGCCTGCCTTTGCCTCCCGAGTGCTGGGCTTAAAGGCGTGCGCCACCACCGCCCGGCTGTAACTATTTTAATTTTTAAGGGTTTCAGAATTTTATTTTATTGCCCTTTAGGTAATGCTTCTTGAATTTTAGGATTAAATGAGTATGATCAATTTCATCAACTGGGTATTGAATATGACAAAAGAACAACTTTCAGTGAGCCTATATAAATCTGTTTATATAACTTAGAGATGAGGATCAGTTGGTAAAATGCTTAGTATGCACAAAGTGCTGGCTCTTTGTAAAATGAATGTGGTGATGTATGCCTATAATTCCAGTGTGCAAGAACATGAGGCAGAAGGATCAAAGCTTCAGTGATACATCCAGCTTTATATAGTTTGAGGTCAGTGTGGGCTACGTGAGACCAAAACAAAACAAAGCAAAACAACCTTATAAATAAACGTATTTCATTGGTTTTGAGAAATCATATAGAAAAATATTCTATTTATCACAACTGTCATAAATTTTATGAAGTTAACTTTGTGTAATCAGTAATTAAAACCTGGAAGCTGCTTAATGAAAAATTCTGTAAATATAGACTAATTTTACATAAAACTTGACTGTTTTTCTTCTAGAAAACATTGATTAGATTTTTTTCCACAATTTACTGCACACTGTCATGAAGGTTCAAATGTATTTTCTAAGCACTAAAGAACATTTAGGTTAGTGGATGCTATTTTGGGGGGAAATGGGAAAGGAACAAACATAAAAGAACTGTGTGAGCAGGTACATTCTTGAGGTGACATGTCTTAAATTTCAGTGTGCATATGACTCACCTGTTCATCTTGATAAAGATGTCAACTCTGATTTATTGGTTCTGGGATGGGATCTATGACTTTGTATTTCTAACAAGCTTGCAGATAATACTTTGCTGTTGGTCTAGGAACCACATGATTATAAATCTGTTAAATCAGTGATTTCTATCAAGAGTCTTTTGTGATGGTAGTGTTCACAGGAGATGTTCGTGGCAGTGATTATCTTTTGATACTCTATTCAAGTAAGAATATATGCAAAGACTCGTATGCTAACTGCTGGCTGTCTATTTTAAATTCAGAATCAAGAAAGAGATCACAAGCTGGGGTTAGTGGTACATGCCTATATCCCCAGCGCCCAGGGAGGCTGAGGACAGATGGCAAGCTTGAAGCTAGCCTAGGTGAGATAAGAAGACTCTTCTTCAAAATAGGAGGCTGGGGGAGTATATCCTCTCCTTGTACATTTATATAATATGCCAGAGCAGAGGCTAAGTGTATGTGCTGTCTCTTATACACATCTAGATGTGTATAAGAGACAGCCCACACACGTGTGCTCAAGCACATACACATATGTAATACCTGCGTGCACATGCACACACGCATGTGTGCTGTGAACAAGTCTGGATTCCACTACTTAACTTCAGTCTGTGACAATGAGGAACTAAGCCCAGTATGAAACACTGCAAGTCAGAAGCATGGTGTCATTGTAGCATTGTAGCTTCTGTTGCTTCACAATATATACCACATTTTTATCATACTGCCCCTGTACTTTGGTCTAAGTTGATTTCAGGTAAATAGTACCAAAGATCAGAAACAGGAATTCTTTTGATATTTTTATGAAAGATTGTTTTCATTATTTTTAATTGTGTGTGTGTGTGTATGTGTGTGTGTGTAACGGCCTGCAGAGACCATAAGGGTCAGATCTCCTAGAGCTAGAGTTACAAGCAGTTGTGAGATACCCTATAGGGGTGCTAAGAAACAAACTCAGGTTTTCTGTGACAGCAACAAGGTATCTCTCCAGCCTTCCTTAAAAAAAAAAGTAGCTGGCAAAATAATAGGTTTCCTTACAGAAATTTTGTGCATACTTACTTTTGGTGGGTTTTCCCTGCTCCCCCATCTCCCTACTCCTCCATACCCCCAGTATGGATATACCTCCAGTCACCTCCTTTTTACTTTCATATTACAGTTTCTCATGCCCTCACTACCCTCTCCTTTAAAGCTCACCCGCCCCAGTCTTATGAGCCTCTTTCGGGTTTCCTGCACAAATCTTGATGTACATACAAGTCATGTAGGGAACTCAGTGAAGACAGATTCCTGGGATGCATTTCCGGGGATTATGTTCTAGTTAGCCTGGGGTTTGCTTTGGAATCTGTAACCTGCACCTATGTAGTTCAGGCCCAAGTAGTAAATGGCCACACTTGGAGAGATATTGAATTGGGTCTTTATAATTAACACAGAGAGATTTAATATCCAACTAGCCATCCAGCCTTCTCTTCCTGGACAGCAGAGAATTAAACCCTTGTGAAACTTCACACTTTTTCTAATTTTCAACTATGAGTGATAGACTGTTCTCCAAATAATGAAATTTTGCTCCACTAAAAAGCAAATGTATCAATTTGACACATAGTTTTTAGGAGTAACATGTGGATTTAGATGTGGTTTAGTAATGGATTTAATGGGGGCCCAAGCCATCTTGCACTGTCTTGCTTGGGCCTTTCATTAAATGTTATGAGTCAGTGTGAAATTGTTGGGACTTTGAGTCTACCTGGAGAGGCTATTTATACCACAGCTACAAGTTAGGATCTCCTTATTCTTCCATCTCCCAAGCAGCTTAAATATTTACCAGCACACTGATGAATGGATTTTTTTCCCCATTATCATGAATTCTATCAGTTTTCATGCATTTTTTTTAAATCTTAAAAATGTTGATTTCAAGGTGTTGAGACTTCCCAAATTTTCAAGGGATACCACTTCTGTGTTTCCAGGGAGGGAGTCTATAACTCAAATGATTGAGTGGCTATTATTGAGTAAATAGTTTAGGATTGGCAAAGATTAAAAGAATGGGACAGAACTTCATTTGTGGTTAGCCTAAGAGCCAAAATTTATCTCTAAATGTGTATGGCATTTTATTTTTAGTAATACTACCAACACTGAACCCAAAGTTGGGAAAACAAAAGTTCATAATTTGTCACCTGACATTTCATATATTTAGGTTCTCTATATAGCAAAGTTAAATTTTCCCATTGTATAATACACACAAAAGGCAACCGAATGAAATTAAATGTAAAAATTACTTATAATAGGGTTGCATAGCCAAGGGAGGCTGTTGTAGAATATTATTTTAAATGTGTTACTTTTGTTTATGTTCCATTTGTTTAACTCTGTGAAGCTGTGTTACTGTCCCTGTCTAAAACAAGTAATAAAAAACTGAACAGCCAATAGCAAGGCAGGAGAGAGAGCGATAGGTGGGGTGGCAGGCAGAGAGAATATATAGAAGGAGAAATCTGGGAGGAGGAAGAAGAAAAGAGATGATGAAGGAGAGGGAGGAGGACATCAGGGGCCAGTCACCCAGCCACCCAGCCACCCAGCCACCCAACTACACAGCTACACAGCAAGCCACAGAGTAAGAGTGAGATTTACAGAAATAAGAGAACAGAAAAAGGCCAGAGGGAAAAGACAGATGGGATAAGTTAAGGAAAGCTGGCTAGAAACAAGCCAGGCATTCATAATTAAGAATAAGCCTCTGTGTGTGATTTATTTGGAAGTTAGGGGGTGGGCCCCCCAAAAAGATCCAAAAATCAGAACAACAGGAAGCCTTTTACGATGGTGAATGAGCTGGACTCATTTCCATTCATAAGGCCTGAGGCGGAAGGCATTATTAGCATAGCCTGGTAAGAGATGTGGATTATCTCTACTTGCAGAGTGGTCTTTGTATATACAACATCAACATCACCTGAGAACTCAGTTCCTGTCCCAGATTGGTTGAATCATAATCTGCACTTTTAAGAAAACCCAAGTTTATTTGCATTCTTATTATGCTATGAGAAACTCTCCTGCAGCTGTAGGGGTAAAAAATTTGCACAAGTTGTGCTCTTCACTCAAGGAAAACAGTCACTTCTAAATTGTGGCCAGGCAAGGAAGTAGCTGAAGGACAAATATATTAAGCTCAGCTTTGTCTCACATTTCAGTTTCCCCTTCATGCATCTGGATGCCAAAGCTAACCAGAAGCCACAGGATAAGGGGGTAATTGCATGCAATCCATGAAGTATAGAGCATATAGAAGAGGGGAAGACAATGGAGGGGCAAACAGAATATTCAACATATCCATTTAAAACAACTTTAAATGTAGTCATGTTGTACTATTATCATAGTGCATCAAGCCAAAAAGCTTGAGTAAAGCAATATTTTGTAAAGAATGCATAAATTAGGATTGGGGAAGGAATTGTGGCTTGATTATAGGTATAATTATTCCCTTTTATCCCTTTTCAAGCCCCAAACTTTTACTGTCATTGCCAAATAGGGTTTAATTAGAAAACCTATTTATAACAATGTCTAGAAGGGCTCTGTAACTTTGATCATTAGGAATAATATAAAAGGATGATAGAATGTATTTAATTTAATGGCAACCATGAGCATTTAAATCTATAATATTATGTAATTATGCACAACCACTATAATTTAAATGGAATGAGCTCTGAGATTACTTTCAAGTTTGCAGATCAAGAAACAGGTGAAAACTTGAATGATCTCTCATATGCTAAGATCTGGATTTCTCTTCATGTGAGAGCTATTCTGTTAGGATGCCTCTTCTGCTACCTGGAACAGAAGTGCAAATTAACTGTGGATTTAAAAAGATAGAAATTTTTATTTCTCCTTTATTAAATAGTGGTGTGATGCTACAACTTTGAGCGATTATACAGAGATCCATTCTGCTATTTTCTTGTTCCCCTGTCCTTCTTTTATGTAGGTTAAGATGGTTGACCACACATTTATGTTCTAGGCACCATGAAGATGTGATAGGAGGCAGGAATGGTAGATATTCCCTGCTTTTTAAAGGTAAAGCCTAAAGGTTGCACACACAGATTCTCTTTGGATTTCACTGGCTGGAACTTTGTCATATGACCATTTGAACAGAAAAAGAGGCTTAGACATCTCCTTCTTAAGTGGGCAGCCATAATCAGAATAAAAACTTTATTATGCAGAAGAAGGGGAGAATTGACAGGGCGTTCCTGTTGTCTTTTTGTGGGTCATTTGAAATTTTGTTCGTACATCTGTCAGACCTAGAAAGATGTTTGCTATTTATTTACTTATTTATCAAAAATGTTCAATATCTGCCAAAATGTTTTTAAATGTAATCTATACATTGCTAAGGCAATTAAAAGATTTTTTTTTATATCTTGCCAATATAACCGTTCCACTAATTAGGGACCGAGCATTCATATATATGAGTCTATGGGAGCCATTCTCAATTAAACTATCACATTACTTACTTTTTTTGAAAGAGAGAGAGAAACATAAAGTTGAATGGGTAGGGAGGTGGGTTGGATCTGGGAGGAGTTGGAGGAGAAGAAAACATAATACATTGCATGAAAAATTTAAAATAAAACCAAAAGTGAATATAGTCTATCACTTCACACCCTTTTTATGATGAAGATATTTACAATCTACTTTCAGCAGTTTTGAAATATAAACTATGTTATTAATTATGGTCACCTTGTTGTGTAATAGACAACCAGAGTTTATACCACTGGAGACCAGGGATTGGAGGAATAGGAAAAGAAAGTAGGAATATTGGCTAAAGGGTTCAAAATATCTCTTTGTATAAAGGGATATTGTGTTTTAAGTTTATAAGTCTGTTACTTCTCTGAAGAAATGCACATAAACGGGAAGTTGTTATTTTTCAGGCTTTACTGTCCTTTATTGGTAATAATTAAAATGTCTTATGAATTAAGTTAAATGTTTCTCTCTAGTATTTCCATTAATACATATTTTACACATTGTCATATCTTGGTATATGCTTCTGTACTGGCTAGTTTTCTATCTCCTTGACAGAAGCTAGAGTCATCTGAGAGGAGCGAGACTCAAGTGAATGTCTTAATTAAGATCGGACTGTAGGCAAGCCTGTAGGGCATCTTCTAATTAGTGATCAGTGGGGGAGGGCCCAGCCATTGTTGGTGATGCCATTCCTGGGGTGGTGGTCCTGGGTTCTATAAGAAAGCAGGCTGAGCAAGCCATGGAGAGCAAGCCATTGTCTTAGTTAGGGTTTCTATTGCTGTAAAGAGCACTATGACTATGACAACTCTTATACAGAAACATTTAATTGAGACTGGATTAGAGTTCAGAGATTTAGTCCATGATCAACATGGTGGGAAGCATGGTGGCATGCAGGTAGACATGGTACTGGAGAGAAGCTGAAAGTTCTACATCTGGATCTACAGGCAGAAGGAAGGGAGAGGCACTGGGCCTGGCTTGGCCATCTGAAACCTCAAAGCCCATCCCCAGTGACACATTTCCTCCAACAAAGCTATACCTACTCCAACAAGGCCACACTTTCTAACAGTGCCATTCCCTGGTGACCAAGCATTTGAATCTATGAATCTATGGAGCCATTTCTATTCAAGCCACCACAGTCATTAAGCAGCTGTTGTGTGACAAAACTTTTGCTGGGGAGACACAACACACACATCTGCTCACCCCAGCTAGGGATCTCATTACAGGCCAAAGTATGGATACTACCAAAGTCCAATTTGGTGAACCAATCAGTTTTATTGGGGATACATACAGGAGTATGGATGCAGCATTATAGGAACAGAAATGACTCAAAGACAGCTACATCAACAAGGTCAACCCCAGCATGGTGACAGCTCACAAAAGCTGGGAAACCTGGAGCACACTACACAGCCTGCAGACAGATGAACAGGTTGGGGAGTGTCCTTTCCAAATGACTCTGGTCTAAACCTCATCCAGGCCACTTGGATACTTTCTGCTTTTTCCAGGCAGCTGGTCTGGTCTCAGAGTCATCTTTGCAGCTTTTTTTGAAAACTGCTAAGAGTAGATTGTAAATATCCTCATCATAAAAAGGATATGAAATGATGAATATATCCTGATAAGAATTTGTTATTTGTTTTCTTGATGATATTAATTTGTCCTTTGGAGGAGATAGAATGTCAAAGTACTTTGAATTTAAATTTTCTTAATGGTTAAGGGTGTTTTCATTTATATTTCTTCTTTCAAGAACTATTTGTTCACTTAATTCACGTTCTCATCTTCTATAAGTCCAAAATATTTTTGGATTCTAAATATGAATGAAATCATGTGGTATTTGTCTTTCTGGGCCTGGTTGTTGTTCCTAGGCATTATGGGTGGGACTATTGATTGCTTTTATCATTTGGCAGATTGCATAGCTCCTTTTGATACTATGAGGGCTAGTTCTCAGAGAGGAGGCTTCCAGTTCCATTCTGGCTCAATTCTGCCAAGTCCTCTGTTCAAAGCATGGGGTGTCTTCAGCAAGATACCTTGAATTTATGGGACAGTTGTCATATTCATAATGGGAGTAGTTGTATTGTTATTGTTATTATTGAAGGCATCTTATGGAAAAAGAAAATAATAAACTATATTGGGCTCATTACCAGAAATTTTGGAATTGAAGGAAAGAAGAGTGCATAAAAATTTATTCATGACAAGTCTTGAAACTCACAATTGATTTTATCTTCATAAACATATACATGTATATACAAATATATACATATATTAGCTCTGTCTACTGGAAGTACCTTCTGTTACTATGAGAGCTAGGTCTCAGGTTCCTCTACTGCTCTGTCTGTGGTTTCTAAATACTATTTACCACTAAAATGGAAGCAGAGTTACTTGAAGAATGATAGGTTCTACATTAGAAGCAGGAAATGTCCAAAACAAGCCTGCAGTGTTTGTCATACCAAAACCCAAGAAAGCTATCAATGAAGATTTTCATTAATGTCAAAAGGAATAAGGCACTGATCTCAAGATGGCTGCCCCAATGGCAAAAGATGATACTATTTTATTATTAGTTAAAAAAGGAATGAAATAAATATGCTTACTCTATGGGTTCATAATAATACTTTAGGAACTTACTGATCATCTTTGGAGGGTGCTACAACATGAAACATGGAAACACAGGACTTGTTTGGGGATAGGATTTGGAGAAAGTGAGTGATCTTCTGATTAGTACTATCTGAAAATTGCTACTTCACTCTCACTGAGTACAAAAGAAGAAATGCACAAGCTTTTCAACTAAATGTGCTCAGTCAAAATCAGGGGCATGAACAGAATAAAACAAAACTAGCAACTTATAGCAGAGAGAAAGGATCACAAAAATATCAAATAAATGCCATTATCTCTTATGATGTTGGGTAAAAAGGAGAGTTAATGCAAATAAAATTTTCTCAATATGAAAAAGAATATAAAACAAGACATTTGTACCTTAAAACTATGGACATTTAATCATAAACATCTAAATATAAATTAATACATACATGCATGCCCACACATACACACATACCAAAAAAACCCCAACTAACTAAGCAAACAAACAAACAAAAACAAAACAAAATAAAAAACAAAAGCAGATGACCCAGGGTGGCAGTAAGAATGATTTCTACTCTTGATTTTTGTAAATTTTTCTTTATCATTTATTTTTAATTATATGTATGTGTCTGTGGGTGGGTACATGCCTGCAAGTGCAGGTACCAAAAGAGGCTGTGCAGTCCAGGCTAGTCTCCAAACTCACTGTCTACTTGCCTAAGCCTCTCATTTAGTACGGGCATTACAGACATGTGTCATCTGCCCAGCTGTTAAATGACTCTTTCAGTGGAAGAATCCATTTCTGACAAAGTTAGAGAAAATTTAGAAAATCTTATTTCATGTTGAACCTTAAGGTTAATAACAGCAGTGAAAATGAACTTGCAAACTAGCAAACACTATTGTTATGACTGTATGTTTGCAGCTTCAGTGGCTCACCTAAGTGACTGCTTAAACATGAGCTGGACAAGGACAGCAATAATAGACATTTCAGAGTGCATGGGAGAAAACCATGAAGCCTCAACCCTAAACAAATAACTACAGGCAACTAAGAAGTGCTGAGGTTGAGAAACAGTTTTCACCAGGAAAAATTGGTGTGGTATCCAATAGCAAAATGATCAGCCCTAAAAACATATGTACAAGTAACATTATACAGACTGAGCAAGTTATATTTAGGAATATATATGTATACATATACATATATGTATGTAACAACAGTCAATGAGATAAGAGGCCATGAAGAAGCTTTGAAAGAGAGTAAGGAGGGGCATATGGGTAGTTTTGTTGGGAGAAAAGGGAAGTGGGAAATGATGTAATTATAATCTCAACTGTGAAAGAAAAAAAGAAAAGAAAAAGAAGTTTAGTTAAGGCCACCATGCCTCAGTTTATATAGGTAATGATCTGTAAAGCAGGAGATATTAATGAATAACTCTTAGATTTTTTTGTAACATCTACTCAATATTAGTAAGTATTATGTCTAACATGAAAAGAAATGCTAGAGGAATAGGATAAAAGCTTTGTGACCTTGTTTAAGCAAATGGTTCTCATATAGGAAGCTTAATTAGCTTCTGCAAATGACCTTGTTTTCTGCAAAAGCACAGCATCACTAAACTCTTTAATTCTGGTGATTGTTTTCACTTTCATGGAGAGTTCTTACACATGATGATAGAATCTACATAAAGTACACTATATACCTGAAAAAGGGGCCCAATGATTAATTTATGGGTATTACACACACACACACACACACACACACACACACAATTTATCATTCATAATGATCTACTTACATTGCCCAATTTAAGGGACTTTATTGTTAATCAATTTTTACTTTATAATTGAGTATGGTTGCTCGATCTTCCTCTGGAGGCCTAAAATCTTCTTGAAGCCACCAAGGTGGAGGGAAAAATGCTAAGAAGTTTTAAGGATTTTATTTTACTTTTTGGTAGGAAATTTAGCAAATGCAGATTAAAACTCAGATAATCATTATTAACTTCAGTATCTTGAAAATTGTTGTTAGAATTTCACTGTGTTTTCCTGTCTCATTTATTTAACAAAAATAAGATAAACCTGGGCATAGTGGTGCATGCCGGTAGTCTCAGTACCAAGAATTAGAGGCAGGAACATTGTAACAGCCCAGTCTTTGGTACCTAGCAAGATCCTATCCCTGAAAATAGGATAATAATGTGTCTTAGTTAATGTTTTATTGCTCTGAAGAGACATCATGACCAAGGTGACTCTTATTTAAAAAAACCATTTAATTGAGGGCATGATTACAGTTTCAGAGGCTTAAGTCCATTGTCATCATGGTGGGGAGCATAGAGGCATGCAAGCAGACATGGTGCTGGAGAAGGAGCTGAGAGCTACATCCTGATCTGCAAGTAGAGAGAAAGAGATCCTGGGCCTGACATGGGCTTTTTGTTTGTTTATTTTTTGTTTTTTCAAGACAGAGTTTCTCTGTATAGCTCTGGCTGTCCTGGAACTCACTCTGTAGACCAGACTGACCTTTAACTCACAGAGATCCATCTCCCTCTGCCTCCCTGAGTGCTGGAATTAAAGGCATATGCTGTTGCTGCTGCCACCACCACTACCACCACCACAACCACCACCAACACCAACACCACAGGGCTGACATGGGCTTTTGAAACCTCAAAACCCACTCCTAGTGACACACTTCCTCCAATAAGGCCACATCTCCTAATCCTTTTAATCCTATCAAAGAATTCCACTCCTTGTTGACTAAGCGTTCAAATATATGAGCCTATGGGGGCCATTCTTATACAAACCATCACATAGTGTTTATTATATTCCATAACATGCTTACACTTACTATATGAGGTCATAAACCTGTGTGTCATCTCAGGTTTCCTGATTGTGGAATGTTTTGACTCATTGGGCCATGCCTTCACATTTAGACTCAGAAGGAACAGCAAGCTGGTTGATTTACTAGGATATTTGGTAGGGAATTTTGGCCAGTGTGAAATAGGAGCTAGTCAGATACCTTTTCCCTCCTTTTCATGTCCTCTGGAGCACTCTGACAAATGAGACTTTCCAGTAATGTTTCTGAAGAAAATCTCTGTGTTGAATGGACACATCTGCTGAGAATCTTGTGGTGTTTCTTGCAAAGCAGTTATCATGGCAACCAAGGTATGACATTTCATGCTTTGCATCTTTCCTTACCTTGTTTCTCTTTGCCTCACCATCACTTTCATGAATTTTTACAAATCAAATATACTTAGCATATTCATGTTTGCCTCAGGTTCTGCTATCAGATGATCTGGAATAAGGTGGAGGATTCTATTATCTTATATATTATGCGCATTTTCTTCTATTATTAAATGCTGCTTAGTATTTCATAAATTACCTTTTGGATAAAATTAGTGACTTGATAAAATATATATGTTACATATAGGTATATAGTTTTATGAATCAGATTTTTATTACCATGTATATATACATACACATACATATATAAAATGAAATATTTGAAGCAGACTCCTTATTAATAAATGTGTATTTAGCTTATAATTTTGAAGGTTCAAGGGCATGGTACTGCCATTGATTCAATTCTGGTGAGGGCATCCTGGTGGATCACAATGGTGGGAGTATGCATGGGAGGAAGAGATCACATGGTAAGGCTGCAAGCATCTTTGCTTGCTGGATGGGCCATACTTAGACTTTTATAGCAGCCCGCTATGTTATTATACTTAGTTATTGTCTCAATTAATTTTTATTGATTTGCTAAGTTACTATATCCAAGGCAGCTTATAGAAGAAAGAGTTTATTGGGGGCTTACAGTTTCAGAGGGTGAGTCCATGACCATCATTGTGGGGAGCAAGGAAGCAGTCAGGCAGGCAGGCAGGTGTGGTTCTGGAGAAGTAGCTGAGAGCTTATATGTTGAGACAACATCCACGAGGCAGAGAGAGAGAGCTAACCGGGAATGGCATGGGCTTTAGAAACCTCAAAGCCCACTCCTAGTGACACACTTCTTCCAATAAGTACACACCTCCTAATTCTTTCCAAATAGTTCTACCAACTGAGGACCAAGTATTTAAACATATGAGACTACAGGAGCCATTTTCATCCAAACCACCACAGTCATGTAAAAGCTATCTGAATCCCTATCAAGGCATGCCTTTAATAACATAAGGTCACTAGGGCCCACATCTTAAAAAGTTTTGACAATATCACATATGTGTATACTGAATTTTAGTTATTTTTGATACCCTCCATTGCCCTTTCTTATCCACTTCCCTCTTTCCCTGAAACCTTTTCAATAAAATTCTTCTTACTTTTCTGTTTTCTTTTTGTCATCCACTAAATTTCATTATGTTTGCTTGCATGAACATAGGTGGGAGGTTATTTACTGGGTCATAGACAATTTATCAGTGGCGATACCACTGAAGATACCCTTTCCCCAGCAACCACTAATTACCAATGACCCCCCAAGGATGAGTGGGGCTCATGGGCTCCTCCCTCATCCATGATGGAATGTTTAAGTACCTAATCTTGTCCAGGTCTTGTGTGGGTAACCATAGTTGTTGTGAGTTAATGACAGTGATGGGCTGTCATGTCCAGAAAAGAGTATTTTGCAGCATTCCTCCCCATCTTCTGGCTCTTACATTCTTTCCTCCTGGGCTTCATAACTGTTCACTGAGCCTCAGAGGGGGTGATAGAGTTGTCCCATTTATGGCTGAGTGTTCAGTGTTCTCAGCTCTTTAGCCTGTTTCCTGCACTACCTGTTACCCACTGCAAAAAGAAGCCTCTCTGATGAGGATGAGAGCACCTCTAATCTATAGGTAAAGCATAAGTATTGTGGGAATCTTTCTGGAATAAGCACTCTAACACCAATGAGAGTAGATGAGAGGAGATATCACTGGTGGAGCAAAGCCAGGGTAGCTCCTGAAAGGTTTTGGTGCCAGGCCTAGTTTGTATTCTCATTTTACACTCTCAAACCACAAGGTAGACTAGGCAAGTAAGCAAGATATTACTGAAGCCTACATAGCTGTCCTGGCTAGTTTTATGACAACTTGACACAAGCTAAAGTCATTTGAGAGGAGGGAGCCTCAATTAAGCAAATGCCTCCAAAAGATCCAGCTGAAGGCAAGCATGTAGGGAATTTTCTTATTAGTGATTAATGGGGAAAGGTCCATCCCATGGTGGATGGTGTCATCCCTGGGCTAGTGGTCCTGAGTTCTATAAGAAAGCAGGCTGTGTAAACCATGAGGAGCAAGCCAGTAAGCAGCACCCCTCTAGGGCCTCTGCATTAGCACCTGCCTCCAGGTTCCTGCCTTGCTTGAGTTCCTGTCCTGACTTCCTTCAGTGATGAACTATGAAAAGAAAATGTAAGCCAAATAAACCCCTTTCTCCCCAACTTGGTTATGGTGTCTCCTTGCAGCAATAGAAACCGTAACTAAAACAATGATGTAGTTTAGAATTTAAATGAGTATGACATTTCTACTATAATTAGCTTAGAATGATTTAGACTAGTTGGAAAATTGGAATCATATTCGCTTGTGAATACTTTGTTACTTAAAGTGTTCCCACCAAGTTATGGGCATTCTATTTATTGAGTATTCTCTCTCTCTGTCCTCTTCCTATGTGGATCACACTCACAATTTAGTTCTCAGTCACTCAGCAACCTATGTGCCGGGATGGCAAGTGTACACCACTACACCTAGTTTATTATTAGTAATTTGTCTTCATTATTGGGTTTATGGATTATTTTTGAAACTGTAGATGAAACAATGGAATGCATAATATTTAATAAGTTGTTCCTGAAGAAATAACATTTACTGTCATAAATTTCTTAGAGTAGAAAATGGGTATTTCAATATATGTGTTAAAAACTCATCTTTTCATTAATTGTTGCTAATGCTGTTTGTACTTGGTTTATAAAAGTTCATTATTTCCTTAGGATGATAATGTTAACCATTTTTGGGCTAACTTTTTAATGTATCCATTTACTTGATTTCTTCATAATTATTGCTATCTCCCTTATATGTTTTCTAGGTAATATTTCTCAGTTTTGGGGACATTTATTGTGTCCTAGTTATATATTTAAGTCCTCAGCCATTTGCAAGACAATGGCTCAAATTAAGTGGGAAATATTTGAGCATAACCCAGAGGAGTACTAACCAGCTCACCACTCATATAAGCCACAACCTTAGCCTTAAAATCAAAAGGAAAAATGTATTGTTCTGACTGGGTTATCATTCTTAGGTAGCAGCTCTCTTACTGATGAGGTGTTTAATATATCAGCATGTGTTGCTATGCATCTTTGAAAATGTAGTTTATAGTATGAACACAATGACTTTGGGTCTGAAGTGTATTATATTCTAGCCAATAGGATGTGAGTAGTTGTAATGTATGTTACTTTTGAGGATCAAAGATTTTCACTAGCCTTCTGCTTATTTTGTCTGCCATTAAAATGACTTGCTCCAAAGAGAACTTCTTCCTCAACCTATATTCCACACTGAAAACACATCTGGGATTGCAACAGTAGACCAGAAATTGCCAAGTGGTTTGGGCAAGAAATAAATATTGTTAAGATCCTCTGAGGATGTTTTGAGATTGCTTAATTCTTAGTTTATACAATAATTTATATAATAATTATATAACAATATGATTTATAGTTTATATAATTAAAGCCAACTGATATATTTGTTTTCTCAAGGGACTGTATTAGTTATTTGTCACACTGTTGAGACAAAGTATGTGATGAAGCTTCTTAAGGAAGGAAAGGTTTATTTTGGCTTATAATTCAAGTGAATACAGCCCACTATGGTAGGGAAGGCTTCGCACCATCTGCAATTAGTTAGCAGGGAGAGATGAATGCTGGTACTCAGCTTCCTTTCTCCCTTTTATTCACTCTAGAGCACAGCCTGTGTGCTGGCTACAGTTAAGTGGATCTTTTCACTCCTAATTAACCTAATCCAGATGATCCTTTATAGACGTGTACAGTTTTCTTTCTGTGGTGATTCTAAATCCCATTAAATTGACAATCAAAATGAACCATCCCAGGAATCTTAGTATACTGTAGGCTAGGAAGTAGAAATAGTTTTTAAAGCAAAAGTTGAGGGCTACTAAGTAAATAATATGTTTATTAAGGAAAATACAGAAGTACACACCCAAGGATGGGTGAGTGGGCTTTTTTCTTTCTTCTTTTTTGTCAGGGAGAATCACATCACTGGGATTTTAGATAGCACATTTTATGGGGACCAACTTTAATAGAGGATAGGATTATTTACTAGTTAAGGTGGGGATTTCTGGGGATAGGTCAAGATTTTCTGGGAATAGAATTTGTTCCTCTTTTCTGTCCTTTGTGGAGTTTCCTGGTCTTTGTCATGAAGTTGGGTACATCATGGCAGCTGACAATTTTGCAAGGCTAATGATATGGAGATGCCATTGTATTGAAGCAAAGGTCAGTTACCAATTATCTCAGTGGGCTATATTGGTTGTAGCCATTTGGGGGTGGTCATGTGTCTGTACTCTTTGATCAATCAAATGATATCCTGCTGTGATACAGCTCTGTAATTATATCAGCCTCCAGCCACTGTGCACTTTACTTCTTTACTCATGCCCTTTTTGCCTACTTCATTTCCCCATTTAGAGATGTCCATTTCTTAATCATAAGGCATTGAAAAGAGTCAAGTGTCCATTTTCTATAGCCTAGGACAGGAGAAAGCGGCGTATTTTGTTACATGGATTCAGAACCACAAAGAGCCTGTAAGGAATTCACAAAAAGAAATGAATTTTACATTATGACCTAGGACATGCAAATATATATGCTCATGTATGAATATGGACATAGTATATATGAAAAATATACTTATTATATAGTAATCCCTCTTATCTGAGGTTTTTCTTCCTGTTTTAATTTTCTAAAGCTAACAATTTCTGAAAATATGTATTTATATATTTTTTTTGTGTGTTCATGTGTGTGTATGTGTGTGTATGTGTACATACTTGTGTATATGTGAAGGTCTGAGAACAACTTGTGGGAATTAGTTTTCTTCTTTTACCATGTGGGTTCTGAAATTGAATGCACATTCTCCATCTTGGTGTCACATGGTGTTTCCCATTTAGCTTTTCAGCTAGCCAAAGTTTTGGAAATGTTAAATGGGAAATTTCAGAAATAAACAATTCATCCCACTCTAAATATGAATTATTCTTTTGTCTAGTGTAGCCATACTGTGTATACTGAGCACCCATTAGTCACTTAGTAGCCTTCATTCTTACCATTGAGGTATTGCAGTGCTTGTGTTTAAATAACCCTTATGAAGTAGTCTAATACTACATCACACTGCTTATATTATTCACTTTACTTCACCATGTAGGCATCATAACATTTTGTATCAGCATAGGAAGGATAAGTACAAATAAAAACAGATAAGGGTAAGTTCAGATATTTAGAGTGAAATCACATTTACAAAGTTATATTGCAATACATTCTTACAAGTGTTTGTTTTATTGCTAGTTGTGCCTAATGCAGAAAATTAACTTCACCGTAAGTATCATGTATAGAAAAATGATGGTGTATAGAGTTTGGTACTACCCCTAGTTTCACAAATTCACTAAGGAGGTTTTGGCTGGAAAATGTCCACCATGAATAAGGGGAACATCTATATATGTAAATAACTCAATATAAAATTATTCATTGTAAAATGATGAAGAGGCTGAGAAAGATTATCTATTCATGGTTATATTATCAATATGTAGAACTTGGCAGAATTTAGATGCATTTGTGTGAAGTGAATCTGGTAACCACTACACTTAGGAAACTGGATGAATTTGTAATGTTCACACACTCAAAACATTTTCATTTGTTTGTAAAGGAAGAATGGAGCCCATTTAGATATGAGATAAAAAGACTTAGAGCTCATCATTAATTTGCATATGACAACTGATTCATGAACATTATAATTAGCAGCTGACAAAATCAAGATAGAAAATACATGTGTAAAAATACCCTTAAAGAATTTCAGTGGTTGGCAAGAACCAATCAAAGATGAGATGTTATAAAATACTGGTTTTGAGGAGCTATTCATAATTTAATAGCTTCTTCAAGCATTGTAACATTATGGACATACTCTCTCTTAACTTCACATGTATAGAGATTTTAGGCATTATATATCATGGAAATATCAATACTAGCAATACATATTATTCAGTCATAGTCATTTAAAGAAACAGTAGATAAAATGTTTCTGAGACAAAAGAACCATATAGATAAAGTTTTATTCCTTCATTTATTCCTCCATAAACAATTTGATCCTGAAAAATTAATAAGAGAACTTGTGTCTTGTTAGACTCCATGAGTCATACTAGTGTTTTATAGCTAGTTAGAGATTAGCAAGCTTGAGGGTCACAGTGGCTATAGAACCCTCATTGGACCTTTAGACCCTCAACTTTTTTGTCCTTGTTAGCACACTTATTTTAAGGAGGAAGTATCACAACTGTGCCTCTTTAAGATTCAAAACACCATTGGAAGGATAGCTACAGATTAGTCAAAAGAGAAGGTGCAGGTAGGAAGACTTTGCTGAGACCTATTTAAGGGAAGGCTATTATTTCCTTCTGGTAAAATATGGCTATTTTTAAAAGTTTTATTTTTATGTGTATGCATGTTATGCCCCGAGACTGGAGTTACAGACATTTGTAAGATATCATGTAGGTTCTGGGAATCCAACCCAAGTCCTCTGGAAGAGCACCTCCTCTTTACTGCTGAGCCATCTCTTCAGCTCTAAACATGGCTAATTTTTTGTATAAATTATTAGTACTTTTCTTTCTTTAAAAAAAAAAGATTTATTTTTATGTGCATGAGTGCTTTACCTGCATGTGTGTCTGTATACTGTATACATACCTGATGTCATTGAAAGACAGAAGAGGGCACCAGATCCCCTGGAACTAGAGTTATGGGTGGTTGTAAGCAGCCATGTGGGTGTTGAGAACTGAACCCAGGTCCTCTGTAAGAGCAGCAAGTACTCTTAACTGTGGAGATATCTTTTTCCTACTCTATGTTACATGATATTGGCCAAAAGAATGGGATCTGAGTTGTATCTCTGGCCCTGGGTGTAAGCATAATTTTCTGAACTTCCAGGAAGACTTTAAGATTATTATCTATCAGGAGCCTTGCTGGTAAAGAACAAAGACATAACATAGTTCCCACCCTTAGGAGCTAATTGAAATGAACCTGTCAATCATTTGAACAAGAAAACACCCCTCAGGAGAGCTATCTGCCTTAGAGATTGTAGAAAACAGTATGAAGCTTACTTAAATATGGAGACTAGCATGATGGTCTATGAATATCATTTATTCTCACCCATGAGAATGTTTTCCTTCACAATGGTCTCTTTGGCCATTCTTATTCCATGAGGGTTTTTCCTCCACAATAGCCCATTTGGTCATTTCCTACTCTAATTCTTGAGAGTGCCTCATGTTATTCTATAATAAACTCTATTTTCTATATAACATTCTTTAGGTCTTGTCTGAATTCATTCAACCTAGATCCCAAAGACTAGGGAGCCAGAGTTGATTCCCAATAACATTAGCATGCCTTACATGCTGAAGGATGACTCCCATGACTGCCTATAAGCCTTCATAAGAGAAGACTTTTTTCATGTGTTGTTTTCTCATACATTTTATAGGTTAGGTTTAGGAGAGGGAAAAGTAGTTCTATCATTTCCAGACCACTTTTCTGTGGTGATATTTTATCTGTGTTCCCCAATAAAATTTATCTGAGGATCGGAGGAAAAACGGGGCAGCCAGCCACTAGTAGTAAAACAATAGCCATGCAAGTTAGCACACCCCCTTAATCCATTTGGTTCTCTGTGACTCCAAGGTCACATGGGGAACTAGCAGAAGGAGGTGGTGGCATACGCCTTTAATCCCAGCATCAGCCTTAGAGTTCTGAAGGTCCATGCAGACAAGACAGGAAGTGATGTAGCTTGGTGAGGATAGGAAATGAGTTAGCAGAATGGACAGGCATAAAAAGCCAGGTTAGACAGGAAGTCGCTCTCTTCTCTTCGCTTTGCTCTTTGGAAGTAGCGGCAGCATTGGTGAGGTGAGGCTAGCTGGTGGCTTGCTCTTAATTCCTCTGATCTCTGTCAGATTTTCACCCCTATTTCTTGTTCTGTGTGTTTATTAATAAGACTGGTTAGAAGTTCGTCTTACACTTTCCCTCTTCTACCTTACACTGAATGTAGAAAATGATACACCCTTATTTTATTTTGTAGTGTTTCATTTACCACCCCTTTGGTTTCTTGGATTACTATGTACTTGGATATTTAAAAGACTAATACATGGTAATGCAAATTCAGCTGTGCCATTGCATATTAGCATGACTGTAGATAACAATAACATACTGGATAGTCTAAAAACTAAATAGAAGAATTTTCAGCTTTTGAGTTATTCTTTTTGATAGGTTATCATCCAACGCAAACCAGCCTCAGACTTGCTATATGGCTAAGGATGGCCTTGAACTTCTCATTCTGCAGTTTCTACCTTCTGAGTACTGGGACCACAGAAATGTGCCACCACACTTGCTTTATGTGGTGTTAGGAACTGAATCCAAGGCTTTGTACATGTGAGGCCAGTACTTTACTAACTGACCTACAACCCCAGTCCTGGAATGTTTTTATCATAAAGAAATATGGTTTGGAGAGATGGCTGTTGGTTGAATGTGGGGGTAGCATGAGGGCCTAAGTTTGGTCCTCCTCACTTGTATGAAAAGGATGGTGGTTTGTTTGTAGTCTAGGGACAAAAGAGATAGTGTAGTAATTACTTCTTTGTCACTGTGATAAAACACCATGACTGAAAGGAACTTAGAGAAGGAAGAGTTTATTTTGGCTTACAGTTACAGAGGTATAGGGCAGATATAGGGCAGCACAGTAGCAGGCATGGTGGCTAAAACAGGAAAGTGAGAGCTCATATCTTGAATTGCAAGGACAATTGCAAGTACAGAGATGGCAAACTGGAAATAGGGCAAATCTATATAACTCTTAAAAGAGTTCTTTCTGTGATATACTTCCTGTAGCAAAGCTGCCTTTCCTGAATCTCCTCAAACAGTGCCACCAACTAAAGACAAACTGTTCAAATAATAACCAATGGGAGCAGTACTCATTCAACCACCACAGATGGAGACAGGCAAGTTTCTAGAGCTTGCTTACTAGCTAGAGTGACTGAATCAGTGAGCTCTGGGTTCACAGAGAGACCGTGCCTCTATTTCTTCCTTTCTCCTTCTCTCTTCTCTTCCCCATCTCTAAAATCCACCACTCTATCAACTATCCATGGACTCAGCCTTCTTGAGATTAAAAAGATATTTGTTATGACTTTAGTGCTTTGGTTTGTTTTAATTTTTCTACAGTTTTTATATGATATAAAATACTAACATACTAACAAAGTAAATGAACACATTCTGATTGACAGAGTTCAACAGGAAATCAAAGGCTAATTACAACTGTCACCACTGAAGAGTTGCTAAGGTAGGCTCTGTGGGCCTTAATGCCCAAAGAGGTGATTGCTCCTACTCCACAAGCACTCTTAACTGCCAAGTCAAATCTTAAGCCCCCTGGGATATTTTTTCTTCCTGAACTATACTCATTAGAATTACCTGTGGAGGTGAGTACCTTTTTGGAGGCATCTTTGACCTAGTTTCTCTTTATCTTAAGGTAAGTTTAATTTATCCTTACTATCGAGAAATGTCAAAATGGAATTGAGTCAGTTTCTTTCATTACATTGAACATACTCAATAAACTCCTGGAATTAGCATATCAACATCTAGATAGGTTAATTAACATGATATTTTTAGCCTTTAAAATATTTTGGAGTTTTCATTTGTAACATGGTGTTTCATTATGTAACGTGGTGCCATGTTACATAAAGACATTTTCATACAGGTATATTTTATACATTGCACATGTCATGGATTTTCCCAACCCTCCTTTTTCTCATACCTTCCCTCTTCAGTTAGTCCCCTTTATTTCTCAGATAGTTTTTGCTTCTACTTTTACCCTTCTTTTTATTATAATTTTTTATTTTTTGAGAGCATATTATAATTACATCATTTCTGCCCCTTCCTCCCTTCATCCCCTCCAATGTTTCCCCCTTACTTTCTCTCAAATTCGCTGCTTCGTTTACTCTATTTAAAATTATTTTTAATGGAAATAGAATTACATCACTTCTCCTACTTCTTTTCCTCCTTTCAGCTCCTCCTATCTACCCTCACTGGAGCCCCTCCCATGCTCCCCAACTCGAAAGTTGATAGCTTCTTTTTCTGATTATTATGGTTACATATATATATATGCATGCTCATCCCTGAAATAGGATAATTTTCCTTCTCCAGTGGTCATTCCTTGCCTGCAGTTCTTTGTCTAGGAGTGGGACTCCATGAAAATTTCCCTCTTCCAATGTTAATATGTCCATGGTCTTGTTTGTGCAGCCATTTCTAGGAGATAGTGTTTCATAGAAGACTTCCTTATATTCTGGCTCTTACAATCTTTCTGGTCCTTTTCCAAAATGTTCGCTGAATACAGGAGTTGTGATTTTGATGTATCCATTAGGGCTGAGCTTCACATGATCTGCTGATCTCTGCATTGTGTTCACTATGATTTTCTGTGATGATGGTCTCCATTTGCTCTAAACAATGCCTTTTTAAATGGAGGGTGATAGCTGCACTGACCTATGCATAAAGGATAAAATTCACACTTGATCCTAGCCAAAGGCTGAGAAGTGATTAGGATAAAATTTAGAATGTAGTTGGGAATTAAGCTGGTCTAGCAAAGTGGAAGTAGGAGATTATTTTCTAAGGTTCCTGATGTCACTAGCCCTGGAAAGGTGGCTGTGTTTTCAGTACAAGAAATGATTTTCCTCCAGTTGAGTGAGTTCAATTAGATAGCTGGTGGTTGCCCCCAACATGTGAGTACGACTTATTGCACTTTTATGCATATCTTGCCATAGGTTTTGCAGCTGCATAATTGCTTCCCTCCCTTGATATCTTGTATAGTATTTTTTGAAACCCTTGGAAGCTAGACTGCACAAAATAGGTATTCAGGTCAGTCCAGCTCAAATCATCTGAGTCCCATGTCCTAAGTGTGTGATATCTTCAGGATATCAATAGGATCCTACCCTTAACCCCTGAGAGGCAGCTAAAAGCTATATTGATAATCTATATTATTTTGGGTTTCACTTGGACTACCTTAAACAACCATTCTAAAGGAGGTTTCTTGCTGGTATTGAGATTTTTATTAATTCATGCCTCTTGTGGAGAGCACAGACTTCTTTTTTAAAAATTGTGACTGTTATATTTTAGTCAGTCTTGCTATGTAGCACAGGCTGGCCATAAATATACCAATCTACTATCCAAGTCTCCCAAGTGTTAGTATTACAAATATGTGCCACCATGCTCAATTTAACGTGATCATTTTTGATTCCTGAAAATAATTTGATTGGGATAATTCATTATTTCTTACAACTTTTAGTTCCCTATGTTCATTTTTGATTCTCTTGTCATATCATAGTTGTTTTTTATGTTAATAAAATAACAAAGGGTATGTTGTTGGTTTTGAGAGAATAATTGCATCTCTTAGAATTTCATGCAAAACACCTTTTACTTTATTCACTTATGCACTATACTGTGTAAGTTGTTTGTTAGTGACTTGGTAAAAAACTTAAAATTATTGTTTTTTGTGTTCCTTTGGAAATATTGTTTTTATCGTGGAATGTTTCCCCATTTCTTCTGGGAAGTTTTTCTACTGATGCCTAAAGACTATTTGCAGGGTCTGATGATTCAACTTGCAAGTGAAACATTAATTACATTGAAGGTGTCTTTTGTGGGAAGGACCTGTGAGTCATACTAACATGTGAACTTGAAACTTGAAATTGCTTTGCTTATATATGTCAAGGTTTTGGAATTTATTAGGATTCATTAACACATTACTCTCATATAAACTTCATTTCTTGAATTATTCATTACATTTATTATCAGTAACAAACCTTACCATCTTACATTGGTAAGGAGTGATATAATCTTCCTTTTATTATTTTTATATTTCTTTTCTGTGCTGTTAAAATTATTATTTCCAACTTAACATCTCTTCTTTTAAAATCCATTAATTCTTAAAGGTCTTGGATAGGAGCTATCTTCTACTCATGCTACTTATTATTTCTGAAATCATAAAAACCCAGCTTTTGCCTTTTATTGTTTAAAAAAGGGGATGAAACCTACTTATTTACTCATCCTATATCAATGTACTTGTCAGCATTTCCTAAGATGTGTTGGATAGAATTTAAATATTTATTGATACTCCATAGAAACATGTTTTTTTGTTTTGTTTCTTAACATAATATTTTTATTGATTATTTGGAAATTTCACAT
>LZPO01089910.1:254612-267702 GCA_001675575.1 Neotoma lepida
AAAAAAAAGGAAAAAAAATGTGTTTGAATAGAAGGAAAAAAAAAGAAAGAAAGTAGACTTGAGATTGTTTAGGGGAAAGAAGGAGGAGACTAGTGGGAGAGGATGGGGGAGATAAGGGAAAAAAGAGGATTAGGTCTAAGTAAGTGATATACTTGAATGAAAATACCATTATTAAACCCACCGTTAGAAACAATGAACATGTGCCAATAAAGCAAGGAAACAAATAAAGGCAAAAGCAAATTCTGAGTTAGTGGGTCTGGGGTGGGGTCAGGAATTTTCCTATTTCTGCTCTACAGGCCACACTGAGTAGATTTTTTTTTCATGTAGATTATGGTTACTGAATGAGTTTGTTCCTGGTTAAAAACATGTTTGAAATTTAAATTTCCTCTAAGAAAATTCCTTTCCCTTTGTGAGTCTCCCTCCATCTTCACTCTCCTTTATCTGGTCTCTCCCATTGTTGTACAACTAAAGGTGTATTTCATACAGTACTCACCTGATAGATGTAAATGATAAATGGAGGAAATGTTTTCCCATAAGATATGCAATGTTTTTATAGCTTCAAAGCCATTCTCTTCCTACTTTCACCCATTCTTTGCCCCGGGATATTGGTCTACAGGACCTCATCAAAGGGCCCTCATTTTCCTCTGTCTCCAGGTTATTTCTGGTCATGGATGCTTCAGGAGAAGGTTTGTGGGGTTGGGAGGAGGGACAGACACACACTGGGGAAGGGGGAGGCAGACACAGAGAGAGATGCAATCAGAGATCCATGGTCTCCTTGGACAAGCTGAAAACATTTTCTTGTCAGTTTTCTTTTCAGAGTATCGAGTTTTATGTAACTTTCTTCTTGGGTTTGTGGAAACTACTTTCTCCCTCTCTCTTTAGGTCTAGGGGTTCCTAACTGCTTCCATATTATTACCTTGGTCTACTTATAGCTCCTCTGTACCTTGACCAGTGTTTTCAAAAGTTGCTTTGGAGGGTAAATATTCCTCATATTAGCTTAATTTCAGTGTGTCCTGTCTGGAACACTTGGTTACCATAGATTTTGGAAATACAAACAGGTAAAATCTGCTTGGGCTGTAGAAGGTCAAAATAGTGGAACACAATAATACTGCTCATTTTTATGATGACAACACAGCAATTTTAAGGAATATAATACATTGATTATGGTCACCTTGTACAGCATATATTATATAAGTTGAAGCATATATTATATAGGTTGATTGGGCCATTGAAAATGTACACACATTTTCATAACACTGTGCTGTATATGATAAATTTATACAGTTTTATTTGTCAAATAAATAAATGAGCCAGGGAACATGTAAAAAATTTTTAAAAAGGGAAGTTGAACCAAACAGGAAAAGCTCAATTTTGACAAGTATTTAATTGCTTTACAATTTTTAGTACACGGCAACATTGCATGACTTTATCAGGTCTGTTGGGGCAATGACTGCCATTTGAGTTAGGTCTTCATTAGCTCTGTGGCATTTGAAATGTTTAGACAAATTCTTCTGTTTCTCTGATTGTTTTGAGTCAGAGTCCAAGTTAGCTATAGCTCAGCAGGGGCTTCTGGCTTCTTCAGGAATATTTCCCAGACTGCTGGGCTGTATCCTCATTACAATTGATGATGACAGACAGCAGAAATAATAAATTTAACTTACAGTGAAAAAGAACAGTAGTAATTATCTCATTTGACTCAGTATTTCATATGAAAAGATTAATGTCATCAGGGTCCGTTTAACATTCATGCATAAATTTCAAGGCATAAAGGTATACAATCTATGGTTTTAGTATAAAAAGATTTTCTTTTAAAATTATGTTCTGTTGAATCTCTCTCTGTCTCTGTCTCGGTCTCTCTGCCTCTCTCCCTCTCTGTGTGTGTCTGTTTGTCTATGTCTGTGTCTGTGTGTAGATGTGTGCATGTACCCTCAGAGGTCCAGAAGCATCAGATCTCCCTGGAGCTAGAGTTGCAGATGACTGTGAACTGCCAGATGTAGGAACTAGGAACCAAACTTGAGGCCTCTGCAAGAATAATATGTGCTCTTAACTACTGAGTCATCTCTCTGGCTCCCGACAGAGTGTTCTAGTAGTCTGGTTAGAGGAGATTCTTTTTGTGTGGAATGTACCCACCATCTTATTTAATTTGAACCTATTTAAATGTCAAAAGATTATGCATCTAGTATTTGGTGAGGAATATTCCAGGATGATAAATGTTGTAGTCTTTAATGTGGCAGGGATTTTCTTCTTGGCTTTATTGATTCCTTCTTCATTAGACTTAACATTTGAAGCTGCAAACTCATTCCCGTCCTAAACAAATGCTAATGGACTTTTCTAGAATTTTATTACTATGATGGAGAACTTGTGGGGAATTTTTAAATGGGGAAATTTCATGGTTTGCTTTCATGGTTATTACTCAGAGAAGCAGATATGTAACAAGGTTTTATTTTTATTTTATAGTTATTATCAGAATAGATGATAATGTGGCCAACTCCATTGCTCAAATGATTGTGACTGGCAGAATTTTTTCACTTGGGACAATTAAGAAGTCTAGTTAGAATGTTTGGAAAAATATAAGCATTGCTGGCTTCATTAATTTCTTCTCTAGTTGAGTCATTCATCTATTTATCATCTGGTGATTGAGAGCAAGTGTTATGTGTCTAGATTGGAAAATAGATGTTTCCTTATGAAGCTGTTTTTAGGAGAATAGCACATCTATACAAGTGAATTTTAATTTATTTTTAGCAATTGTAACAATATTAGTCATATGATATATAGAAAGAGAATCTTGTTTGATTGTTGGACTGGAATTGGTTGCAAGATGCGTAGGAAAGGTGTTGACATCTGAGTGGGGTTTGAAGGCTGAATTGAAGATGAGAGATGGCAAGTACCAAAACTCCGAAAGATCTTAAGGTTCCTATTTAGGAAGTTGTTTTTTCTCCTGTAGACAGTGGAAAGCCTCAAGAGAATTTTAACAAGAGAGGAGATACCAAATTTACATTTTTGAAAGACCTTTTTGCAAAGATATAATGAAATGTACCGGAAGGGAGAAGTGTGTGAGGTGGTCGATACTGGGAGCAACCAGAAGCTGATGTCCCGAAGCAAAGTTGGCCAGTAACAATGAAGAGACAGAGGCAGATTCAAGACAGAATTGTGGGGTTCATTTAGCAGAACCTGCTATGTTAAAAGTTGTTGCTATAACATGAAATATACAAAATAAAATGGGTAGGGAGAGAAAATGATTTTACATGTAGATCCTTTGGAATTCTTTTTTTAAATCCCCAACAGACAACTAGACCACGAGATAACCTTGAAATAGAAAGCTAAACAAGTCAACATACAGACATGTGTTTGGAAATCATGGAGTAGTTAAGAGAAATAGAGGAGATATTTGCAGAGCTCCTCAGTCTGTTTTTCTGTGTTTACACTTTTCTTCTGTGGAGCACTTGAAAATTATATGTGATTTCAACCAAAATGGAGCTGAGAAGGACTATTCATCTCTAAGGTAGTTTTTTTTTGAGACAGGGTTTCTCTGTGTATCTCTGGTTGTCCTGGAACTAGCCCTATACCAGGCTGGCCTTGAACTCACAGAGTTTTGCCTGCCTCTGCCTCCTGAGTGCTGGGATTAAAGGCGCGTGCCATCACCACCTGGCTCTCTAAGTTTTTTTTTAAGAATCATTAGAAGCTGGAGTTTGAAGTCCATTATTAATATAGGAAAAGAATAACATATATAAAGCACCAGAATCTAAAGATGGTTTAAAGAATGCAGAACTCTGTCACTCAATGGGATACATTGGTTTACTGTAATACCAGAAGTGAACAGAAGAGAAAGACTTCTTACATTGCTCATGACAGAAATTTCTTGGATATGGTACCAAAACATAAGCAATAAAAATATATAAGTAGAAATATGAAACTGAGAAGTTTCTGCAAAGCAAAGGGCACAAGTAGAGAGAAAATATGTCCTACAGAGTAGGAGAAAATACTTGCAAGCCATCTTCTGGTATGGGGTTATTTGATATGGGATAACTAAAAATAGAAGAAAATCCTAGACAAATTCTATAGCAAAATTCTATAGCAGAATTCTATAAACTCTAAACTATATTTAAAATGGGCAATGTGGAATGGGGAGATGGTCAGTTCATAAAGTGCTTGCCTTGTAAGCATGAGGACCTGAGTTTAAAAGCCAAGCTTGGTTGCATGCACTTGTAAATCCAGTACAGAGCAAGGCAGAGATGTCTCATTAGCCTAATTGGTGAGTTCCAAGCCAATGAGGGATACTGTCTCAAAAAACAAATGAAACAGAAAAACAGAAATGATACCTGAGGTCGTCCTCTGGCCTTCACATGTATAAAACCACACATATACATATGTGAGTTCTTTTAAACACACACACACACACACACACACACACACACACACACACACACACACACACGCAGCACAAACACTTACACGCCTGTCTCTTATACACATCTAGATGTGTATAAGAGACAGGTCATCATGGAAATGAAAATTAAAATCATGCCAGCTAGAGTTTAAGAGTCAAAAATAAAACATAAACATTTGCAAGGATATAGAATAATTGAAACCCTTGTGTAGTATTGATGGCCATGTAAAATGTTTCAGACACTAGGAAACAGCAATTTTTGGAGGTTCCTCAAAACAACAACAACAAAAACCTGAAATAACACATTGCCAGGTGTATCTCCAGAAGAACTTAGGTCTGAATCTTGATGAGAATTATATACTACTGTGTTCATTACAGCTTTGTTTACAATAGCCAGTATTTGGAATCAAGCGTCTATCAGTGGTAGAATGAATAAAGAAATGTGGTATATAATGGTATGCAACAATGGGAATGGTCTTCAGTATGAAAAAGGAGATTTTTGTCATATGCAACAAAACAGATGAACCTTTGACACATGTTGCTAAGTACAATATAACAGTTACAGGATAGGCAACACACATTCTACCTAAATGAAGTGCATTCATTAGCTAAATTCATAAATACAGAAATAGAAAAGTGCTTGCTAGGGTCATGATGAGGGAATCAGAAAGTTATCTGAAGTGTATTAATTTCAGTTCTGCAAGATAAGTAAGTTCTAGAGATTTTTTTATGTGCCTAGAGGCAACAATTCTGAGTTGTATGTTTAAACAATTTATTATTGGAGTAGATTCCATGTTGTGTTTATCACTCAAACCATATATGAATATTTTCAAATGTTTGGAAGTGATAAATATGTTTGCTATCTTAAAGTGATGATGGTTTCAAGAGTATATATTTCATAATTATATATGTTCAAGCTTATAGAATTCTATGTGTAGATTTTATATGTATAAGAGAGAACATTTCTGTTGTCCCTTGGAGGCCTGTTCTTTTCTGAAGGGGAAACAAAGGGGTAGTGAATCTGGGGGAGAGGGAGGTGAGGTGGCAGACTGGGAAGAGTAGAGGGAGGGGAAACTGTGGTCAGGATATATTGTATGAGAGAAGAATCTATTTTTAATAAAAATTTTAAAATATATATGTGGAGCAATAATCATACTTAATCAGAAATATAATTCTTCTACAGAATATGAATGACTCTGAAGCCAAAAATACTTGTGGAAGACTTCAAGCATTTGAAATGGTTGTCCTGGACTGCTTCATGAAAACCCTGTGTCTTTGACAGACTTTATTTCATTTTGAAAAAAATGACACTTTTACTACTTGCAAGAAGTACTTGGAGCATGTCTTTAAAAGTATTTTTTTCAGAATTTCCCTAATTGCTACTTTTCCAATTCAGAACATTAAGAAAAGGGGTGTGGGGGGAATCAAAGCTTGGTTTTTCATTTGTTCTTTTGTTTTGCTTTTTTTTTGAAACAGAATTTTATACACAAACTACTCAGAATGACATTAGAACTCAGAGCTCAAGCAGATAAGATGGTAGTAAAGCTCCTCTGTTTACACTCGTAGTAACATTTGGTGGATGCGATTTGTAAAAACTGCTGCATATCCTGGATAACCTATGGTATGTTTCCAACCCAACAGCCAGGGTCCTGCTGCTCTGAGTTTTCCTACTGTTAATCAGACTTACTGAATTCTTTATCAACAGGGATGCTGAGCTCTCCTACTCATGAATCAACAGTGAGAATAAAACTAGTTGAGTCATCTTTGAAGAACTTCATAGAAATATTATAGTGAATTCTAAGCAGCCATTGTGAATATACTCATGTTTATATCTGGCTCAGTATTCTGAAATCAATACTGAAAAACTCAGAGTCCTCTTAGCCACATAACAAGGTTCTGGGACCTTGCTGAAGGATCTGTCACATAACTGTATACCTAAGGTAGTTGAGAAAGCTGATGAGAATCTACATATTAAAGAAAGTTGATCATAGCTTTTGAGGCCAATTGAATTGGATGAAGTGTGATGATAACAATCTTAAAACACAATGGAAATATCCAAACTGATGTGGTAATTGTTAAGATGAGACACAAATGGAATTTATGTGTGCCTCTTGTAATTAGGCATTAGCTACATTGTGACAAACCATGTCAATCCAGCTGAGAAAGTTAAATTTTTATTCTGAAGGCAAGAGAAAGCAACTTGCTATGTCATATATTTGGTTTAAATAGGGCATAACATATCCTACCGTTTCCATGCATTTCTTTTACTTGAATTGTTTCAGTAAAGTCTATTCAGGTATAATTTATGTGCATAAAATTCACTTGGCAAATGCATAGAGTGAAGTGACAACCACCACAGTTAAGCTATGGAATACCAGGCAATTGATTCTCAATTTGTATCAACCTTCCTTCCCACCCTAACTTCTATCAACCACTGATATTTTTCTCTGTTCCTATAATTTTACAACTTTGGAACCATCACTATGGAAAACAGTTTTGCAGTTTCTTCTCAGGTAAAATATGAACTTATCAAATAACTTGGGAGCAATATCTGAAAAGTCTAGTTACTTTACATTCTGTCCAACACTTGATAGAATTAGCTTTGTAACTATTCATAAGAGTTTTGTAATGTTATCTCATTGCATGCTTAATTTTTATTCTCTTCATGATCAATAGTGTTAATCATATTTTTTGAATGCAGGTACATTATTTTACAAATATTTTCTCCTACTATTGGATAATGGGTTTATTGCCTAAATGTCTTCTGTAGAATAGAAGTTTGAAATGTTGTTGAAAAGTAATTTATCAAAGTTTTCTTTTACAAGTCTTGTTTGTACCACTTCCTCCTAATTGGAGGTAATAAATTTTTTCTCTCATATCACATGAAGATTTGTAATTTAAAGTTTTACCTTTAGGTTTATATCCATTACGAATTCATTTTTTAGATGGTATGAGGTATCAGCTAAGAATCTTTTTTCTCTCTCTTCTTTTTTGCAAATGAGCATCTAAATGTTCTATGTTGTAGAGTCGTTTATTGAGTACAGTCTTTTTCCTCTATTGAACTTCATTTGCACCTCTGTTGAAATCATTTGACCGTGTGTGTATGGCTCTATTTTTGGACTGTCTATTCTGTCCTATTGATCCATGTGCCTATCTTGTTGCCAACATAACACCAACTTGATTGCTTTATAGGAAGTCAACTAAGCAAGAAGTAGTATGAGCTGTCTATTTCTTTAGGGGGACAACTTTGACTATTATGGTTCCTTTGCTTTTCCATACAGATTTTAGAATTAGTTAATTGATTTCTACAAAAGTCCTGCTGGTATTTCTATTGAGGTTGTAGTGAATTAATAGGTGAATGTGGGGAAAATTTTCATTTTAACAATATTGAGTTTTATAATTCTTTACAATTCTATCTCTCCATTAAAAATCTGGTTTGGTTATGTTATTAGCATTGTGTATAATTTATTATACATATATTTGCTTATTTTGCTATATTGTACTGAAGCATCTTATGGTTTACTTGATACTACTGTAAATAGTACTAATGAGGATGTAGCTAAAAGTGTCTTAGTCAGCTAAGGTTGGTGGTGACAATTCTTTTTGGCCAACACTATGGATGTATGAAGCAGTGCTGAAGGTTGTTGGTATATATGATTGCGATAGTTGATAAAACCTGAAAAATTGCTTACTAAGGAAACTGGGATTGAAAGGTACCTCTGACAGTGGGTGTGGATTCTGGACCTTTGTGTGGTCATGATTGTGCCTGTGTCTGAAAAGTGTCACTTGTGCAGTTGTAAATAAGAGGAGACCTGAAACATATGCATACATGATAAGACTATGGCTGAGACTTGGTACCTATGGTACAGGAGCTCCCACTGCTGCACTTGCAACACTGTCAAGAAACATATACTTACAAAATAGCTAGGAAATAAAGACAGACCTAGGCATTTGAAGAGTTAAGAGTAGTTCCAGTGTTGGGATTGGGCCAAACTCTCCATGATGTCTAAGTTAAGTGCCTGGAGCGTGGTGGACATTGTGCATGAGGACTTTGGTTTGGGGCCCTGGGTACGACGTAACTCACTTTGGCAATGAGGTGTGAATAGGCTCATTGTACCCATAGATCCTGGGTCAGGAAATAGGCATTAGGAAGGTGGCTTTGGGGTTGGGAGATGTTCAAGAGCAAATGTTTCTTGGGAGAAGGACGGATACAAAACCTTCATTTATTCTCTGGGTTTCTCTATTGGGAGTGGCTATTGGTTGTGTTCATGGCAAGGGAGACTGTCCTTTATGGAGCAGGCTGCTATGGAACATGGTGACTTCTATCATGTGGCTGGTAAGAACTATTTTCATTATTTCATTATCTCTTCTTTGCTCCTAACATTCTCCTATTATATCACATATGCCAATCTTACCACCTCTCTCTCTGTGTGTGTGTGTGTGTCTTCCTATTTATGTTCCTTCCCCCCTTTCCATTTTTTGAGGCAGGGTCTCATATAGCCCAGGCTGGCCTCAAATTCACTGTGTAGCTAAAGATGACCTTGCATTCCTGATTCCCTTGCCTCTATCTCCTAAGCACTGGGATTGCAGGCATGCATCACTGTGCCAGGCTTTCTATCCATTTTTTGATAGAGTCTGATTGTGTAGCTCAGACTGGCCTTGAACTTATTATCTTGAGTTCTGGAATTACAGAGGTATGTCACTATGCTCCACAGTACCCCTGATGGTTTTTATGTGGATATTCTGTTTTGTTTACTATGTTGCTGCAGATCCTTTAATGGCTTATTAGTGAATATATGTCTGTTTTGGGATATAAAAAGGCTAGACTTTGCTACTCTGCCTGTACATGATATTTAAAAATTGTAGTTTATAGCTGTTCATTGACAGAATGTAGAAATGTAACTAATTTTTATATGTTAACTTTGGTATTACAACCTCATTAGCATCATTTGTTAGGCTACAAACTTATTTATAGATTTATTAGGATTCCTAACACAATATAAACAGTCGTGTCTTTAGTAAACTGACATGCTTTTTACTTCTCTTTTGTTGGTTGAATGCACTGGCAAGGAATTCTTGTATGATATTTAACAGGAGTGATATGAATTGACAATTTTGCCTTATTATTGATCATAAAATATGAAAACATCTGGTCTTTCACTAAAGAGTCTGGTTTGGGGTTGAAAAAAAATGTATGATTCAGCAGGCCAAATTTATAACTAATTACCAAGGTTTTATCTGGTGTGTTTCACAGGAAATCAGTCATTGCCCTCTCCTCACCAGACTCGCTTCACAGGCAGTGGATTGCATTTTTCTGGAGGAAGTTGTAGTCAAGAACTCAGATCCATCTGATGGGCCATGAATATATATATTTATTTTCTAGCCAAAGCAGCTTCTGGAAGCTTCCATCAATAGGGGTGTGTGTGTGTGTGTGTGTGTGTGTGTGTGTGTGTGTGTGAACTTGAAGACATCTTTCCCCACTGTGACTCAGAATTCTATACTTGCCCATTCCTATCTTTCCACTTTCCACCCTTTAGGCCCAAGACCATAAAATAATAAGAGCTTTTGTCTGGGTCTTCCTCAACAGTGAGACAATCCATCACCCCAACCATCTGTCTGTTCTACTTACCCATCCAAAAGGCGGGAAACAGAAAGGTGAGCCAGCATTTCCTCTTATTTGAGCCCTTTGCTTATACTATTGCAATAAGGGGTTACAAGCCTTATTGTTAATTTTGTTTTGGCTTTTTGCTTTAATTGGATACTCCTGACACCTTGATGCTCAATGCTCCCTAGCTCATCTGAATTCTTGAGATTCATTCTTGAGTATTTTGTAGGCTGTAGGTTCTTTTTGTTTGTTTTTGTCCTTTATGAGACTAAGGGCATTTACTTACATTCCTAGTTTTCTGAATTATTTTCTTCTAAGCTATGACTAGATACTGAGTTTTGTCAAATATTTTTTACTGTATATGTTGGGTGACCTTCACACATTTATTCACTCGAGGTATTGCCATTGTTTCATGCTCTGCATTCAGAATCCAGGTTCCTCTTTGTAATGTAGAATCCCTGATTCTGAAGGATTTTAGTCAGTTATGAACCACCTGACACAAGGAGGTTGGTCCTTTTGTTTATCCTAATTGACATTCTCTCAAGACTGAAGTTTCTTCTCTAACAGTGATTGAGGTGAATAGTATGAAAGCTGCTGGGAACTGCAAGTATTTGTAAGCAGCCTCCTTATCTTAAAATAATGTCTGTTTTCCTAAATATATGATGAATAGAAAGATATATAGTTCTGCTGTCATTTCTGTGCTGTTTTCTTTAGGAAAGAGAAAAATAAAATAGTTGCTTTTGTGATTATTAACTTATTTAATTTTAATTTTATTGTTTTGAAATTATATAATTACATCACATTCCTCTTTCCTTTCCTCCCGCTAGCTCTTCCCACACACTTCCTTGGTTTCTCTCAAATTCATGGCATCTATTTCTTTAATTGTTTTTAGATACATAACCTAAATACATAAATACAGTATGTATAATGTTATCACAGTTTCATAAATGTATGGAATGTATTTTTATCATATCCAACTCAAATCCTCGTTGCTACTCCCTTTGGACCCTCCTAACACTTCCCTCCCACATTCATGTCTTCTTTCTGTTTTTAAAACCCACTGACTCCAATTAGTGCTGACTGCAAGGCTATTGCATTATTTCTGCCCTCTCTTCTACAACATTCCTTCAGCGTTTGTGTGTGGCGTGATAGAAATGTCTAATTTAGGGGTGAGCATACCACAGTTTTAGTATTTTGACCAAGTATGAGTCTCTATGTTGACTGCTATTCACTGAAAAATGAAGTTTCTCAAACCAATGTTGATAACAGCATTAATCTATGGGCATAAACATAGTTAGAAGGTAGTTTGACAACATGTCAATTTATCAAAACAACAGTAGTAAGGATCCTACTAGGGCCCATGACATCCCCAGCTATGGCCTTTCAACCTTTTTATTTGGTAAAGGGCATAAAATCCTTTTTGTGGAGCAGGCCTCAGATCCAAGCAGAAAGTAGTTGGTTACTCCCATATCACTATTACACCAGTAAGCACACATTGCCTGGTGTGTAGGTAGTGTATAATACAGGGTCAACAACTGAGTAAGACTGTTTATAACACTTCTCTACCAGCAGCCTACATGGCATCCTTTAGTATGATGAAAGCTAGCCAGCAGGGATGAAGTTTCCAGATCAGTTCCAGCTTAATTTCATATGTCCCCAAACTGAAATGTTTTGTGTCTGCAGCAATAGGGCTTCCCCATCCATCTATGATTGGTAACTAAGAGCAGTGACAATAACCTGTATTGTTTTAGGGGATGTATGGGCATCCTTGACTAATAACTTGTAGGGAGGTACCCTACCCCTAGCACTAAAATTTTTACTCAGTAAAAATGTTTTCTATATACATTTTTAAAAAAATTACTTTCATAGATTAGTATACAAAGCAATGGTGTGTTATGACATCTTCATATATATGTGTCATACTTCATTCTCATTTGCTTCCCTCTTCAATGCCCCCCCTCACCCCTGACTTTGGCTGGTTTCTTTCCTTCTCCTAGGTAGACCCTTATTCTACCTTCTTATCACATGTATTCTATTACCCTTTCTATTTTCTATCTCTGTTAAGATCTTTTCCTCCCTGCTCATGATCCCCAGTTTGGTGGTCTATAAACATGAATATATAAATATATTAATATATACATATAATTTTAAATTTAAGTTCCACATTTGAGAGAAAAATGCAGAATTTTGTCTTTCGGAATCTGGCTTGTTTCACTTAACATGATGATTTCCATTTCCATACATTTTCTTATGAATATCATGATTTGATTTTTTTTTCTTAAACACTTTTATTTATTATTTTTATTTATGTGTTTGTCAGGCTTGTGTGAGTTTATATGTACCATGTGTGTTGCCTGTGGAGGTCAGAGGATATTGGATCCTTTTGAAGTGGAATTATAGCTGGTTGTAAACTGCCAGATGTGACTATAAACCAAACCCAGGTACCATAGAAGAGGCAGCATGTGCTCTTAACTACTCAGCCAGCTCTTCACTCTTTTTTCTTTATGGCTGCATAAATTCCATTGTATGAATGTACCACATTTTCTTTTTCCATTTATATGTTGATAGATATCTAGACTGGTTTCATTTCTTGGCTATTGTCAATAGTAAAATTATAGTCATGAGTGTGCAAATATTAAAGCAGGTGCTTTCTTTTATGTTTGCCAGTGAAAAGCTGATTGTCTTCCTCACTGCAGTTCTTACTGCTTTTTTATGTACATAAGCAATGACACTTTTGATGGTAAGATGAGGGAGTGGTAGTCCTGTATGTGCATCAATCTGTCATCTGTGGCATGAATTGATTGGTGACATCCCTAACATTTCCCTGCTAGAGAAGGACTCAGTTCTAAGAACTTCTTTCAGCTTTTAGGCATTTTTCAGCTTGTGAGAATTTTGGCTCCATCTTCTGGCTGGCAGCCTCATGCTTCTTTTCTCATATACTTTTCTTATATTGTACTGGTTCATAGAAAAATATTCACATGACCAATTCTGGTGGTACTTATATATTCTAGTTTTTATATATCAGTTGAGGTTTGAGAACTTATGCAAGAGTGTTCCCTGCCTGTTTTCTACCTGTTTATATCGTGGTACCATCTCTT
>LZPO01089910.1:267862-290291 GCA_001675575.1 Neotoma lepida
GTCTGCCTCTGCCTCCCAAGTGCTGGGATTAAAGGCATGCACTGTCATGCCCGGCTTAACTTTCATTTTAGGGACAGAAATATATCCGGTTCCTCCTTTGACAGAGAGGAGTAAGGACTATTTTCTACTTATAAATGTCATATTCTCCTCAAAAGACATATTTTCTTCTCATCCACACTCCTTTTTTATACCAATGTGGCTTCTCTTGTTTCTAGAAGAAGATTCAATGATTTACATTAAGGATCGAATCTTTATTAAATTTATATAAGAAGAATTGAATAATTTTATTCCCAACAAATTTTTTTGCTGTAATCATTGCAGTGTATGTTAAACTTGGTGGTAAATAAAATATGTGAATGGTATTTCACATATTTGTTTTTGTATTTAATATTTTCTTCTCTGAGTGTTAAAATGTTTTTGGAAACAAGGAACAGAAACCCAACTTAAACTTGTTTCAAAAATAGAAACTAACTGAAAGAATGTTATGATAGGGGGTCAAAGAAGGAACAAGGGAAGAATATGATTGAAATGGACTTCGGGAATGGCCTTTACCCTAGGGTCTTCTCTTTCATATCTTACCTCTCTTTTTTCTTCATACCATCTTCACCCAAATATGCCAAACCCAGCCACAGATCATTTCACAGTTGTATGTTTCTTGTAACTTCAGCGATTAGAAAATGTATGCTTTTCAATTACTAATCAAAAATTCATAAGGGGATCATTAATTAGCCCAACTTTTGTCAAGTATCTTCTTCTGAACCCGGTAAATATGGCCAGAAGGCAGGATCACACGCTAATAAGTTATTTCATGGTTCTGGAGGTTCTAGTCCAATATTAGGTAGCTAGAATGTTTTGTGCCTTTGGTGAGGCTTCTCAATGACAATGGCAGGGAAAACATGTTGAAATAAACTTAACACATCATGACCCAGGAAGCAGAGGCCAGAGACGACAGTTTTGCTTCCAAAGATATGACTTCCTACAACTCTTCCCAATAGCCCCACCTTAGAGATCAGAAGTTTGAGACTTGGACCTTTGAGGACATTCAGCAACTAAACATAGCATGGGTATACAATGTGGTAGTTTAATACATACTTAGATTATGTAATAATTAAACCAAGGTAATTGACATTGTATATTACCTAAACTATATGTTATGTATTGGTGATAAACTCCTTCAAAAATTGCCTCATCTATCTATTTGTATACATATAATTTTGGCAAAGAAATTTCAGACAACTTCTTTTTGAAAGGTTAGAATTCTAGCCAGTGTTATTTTTGTCTTTGAATTTAAAACATCTTCAGAAACAAAAAAAGGAAATAGCTCTGCTGAAATAAACTTTCACGCACACACCTTTTTGCTTCTTGACAAACATTTTCTAGCTGCTTCTTGGTATGCCTCTTACATAGTTATGCTCAAAATTTAAGCAAGGAAAATTATTCAGAATTATATTTCCTTATATTATCAATGCAGCAGTAAGTCATAAACAGTTTGATGAGGTATATATAGCTTGTTTTCTCCTATAGTATGAATCTCTTGAATGAATATATAAAGAATAATCTTTTGAAATCTTTTTTTCTTTATACTGTTAAAGTACAATTTGGATGTCATAGAGCAGTGGGTATCCACTTGTGAGGTTTTACTGATACTGATGACATAGCTGGTTTTGGCTGAAATAGAGATATTCATTGATAAGGACCAAAGCCTATCACTTATTTGGGAGGGAGGTTTGTTGCTGTTGGAATTCTTCCTGTATGACTTAGGACTTAGAATTACATAGGAAAAACTAGAGTTATCTAGGAAGAGAAACCCCAAATTGAGAAAATGCATCTGTCTGACTGCTTTGTAGGCTCTTAAATAATTATAATTGATACAGGAAGTCCCAGCACACTGTGGAGAGTATCATCAATGGGCAAGTGGTTCTGAGTTGTGTAAGAAAGTAGGCTGAGCATGCCTTGTGGAACAAGCTAGCAAGCAGTGTTCTTCTATGGTCTATGCTTCAGTTTGTGCCTCGAGGCTCCTGCCGTGACTTCCTGTCCTGATCTCTGTTACAACTCTAAGCTGATATGAAATAAACCCTTTCCTTTCCAAGCTGGCTTTGGTTGTGATATTTATCAAGCAAACCAAACTAGGACAATAGGACATACATGTAACTTATTTCTGATGTTTCAAGTTGATTTGCATGTGACAGGCATTGTTCATAAGCTAGTTTGATGGTTGATTATGTGTAATTTTATAAAAGAGTAAGAAAATACACCAACTTTTACACCAATTTCCAGAACCTTTGTGAGGATGACACTTTGTAATACGACTGTTGCTGACAATAATTTCTTTAAAAGTATAATTTCTTAAATTATGGGGAAGCCCTGAAGTGATGTCACTACTGTTTCCTTGGGTAGTTTTCTTTCCTTCTTTTTTTACCCCTCTTTGGTAGTTTTCTGGTAATGTCAAATATCATGACCAAATGCCTTGTAGTTTCTTTTAAAGCACTAGGAGCTTAAGCTGGAGAACTTACGTTGATTTCATAGAGTTTACATGGGGTTATCCAAATTCATTTGAAATTCATAGACAAGCAGTGCAAATGCACAGGTTTTACCGTCAAGGGAAATTTGGCCTTATATACTGAATTAGGAAGTGCCTGTCTTCATATTTTTATGAAAGACTTTATATAACATTTCTCTGATTCCTTCTGTCATCTTTGATATGATTCATATCAAAGAGAGCCTTCCCTTCAGTTCTCTATTTTGTCTAATACTTGGGATGGAACCTAGGGCTTTGTGTATGCAAGCACTACCACTGAGTCATACCCCTAGCCTTCAGTTCTCTTTGTAGTAAAGTTTAGAATTTACTTTAAAAGATACAAATCTATTTGTGCTGGAATTAACAATGCAAACTTCAGTCACCAGAAAAGAGGGAAACTCAGTTGAAGAATTGTCTCCATTAGATTGGCCCATGGGAATGAATGTCTGTGGAGCATCTTTTTTTTATTAATAATTGATGGAGAGGACCGAGTCCACTGTAGGTGGTACCACCCCTGGGCAGGTGATCCTGGGTTATATAAGAAAGCAAGCTGACTGAGCCAATAAGCAACATTTCTCCATGGTGCCTGTTTCAGTTCTTACCTTCAGGTTCTGGTGTTGAGTTTCTGCCCTGACTTTCCTTGATGAGGAACTGTATTCTGTAAGCTGAAATAATATGTTTCCTCACCAGATTGCTTTGGTCAGTGTTGGATTATTGCAGCAGAAAGCTAACTAGAGCACTATTCAAATTTTAAATTTCTGTTAGGTTTTGTAAATTGTAAATTGTATTTTCAAGTGTTGTATCTCATTTCATATGGTTTATTTTGTCAACATACATGTAATGTATTAACAGTTATTCAATTATTACCTTATTATTTCTTTAATATCTGTAGTGCTGGCATGAATTTTTGATTCCTAAAAATTATGGTGTATGTGTATGTATCATGTTAATGTGGTGTCCAGGGAGTCCAGAAAAGGGAGTTGAACCCCCTGAAACAGGAGTTACAGAGGGTTGTGAGCCTCTGTATGGGTTTTGGGAACTGAACTCTGGGTCCTCGGCAAAAGCAGCAAGTGCTCTTACCCACTGAGCCATCTCTTAGCCTCTTAACTTTTATTACTATATTTTCTATTACATTACTTTCCTCTCTTATTTTTATTTTTGGTCACCATATTCATTTTTAGGTATTCATTCTATGTTAAGGTGTGAGTATTATATAACTGCAAGCTTCCTTCTAAACACAGCTTTAGATACATATGTATTTTAAAATACAGTTTTATTTTCATCATATAATTCAAAATATTTTCTAATTTCTTTGAAAGTTTCTTCTTTAATAAAAGGTGTATTTAGAACTTATGTTTTAATTTTAAAATATGTACACTTTTCTAGTATATCTTATTATTGATGTCCAAATAAATTCTCTTGTATTCAGACAATAAATTTTGTCTGATTTCTAGTTTTTAACATATACTACAACTTTCACATGACTCAGGATATCTTGAGTAATGTTACCTGCATGCTTAACAAAAATGTACTTTTCTGCATTTGTTGGGTGCAAAATTCTATAAATGTTAATTAGGTCATTCATTGTGGTGTATGGGTATTTAATTTGGTGTTTCAATGTACATTTTTGTACATATATTTATCAGGTATTGATTTTTTTCTGGTATCATTACTTGTTTGAGCTTAGAGGGTAATGCTGTGTTCCTGAAATATTTTGGGAGTGTTCCTTTACTTTAATTTTTTGGAAAGCATTTGTTAGCTTTATCTATCTTTACCTGATCATTTATATAAATGCATCAAGACTAACAGCTGACCTGATGGGTTCCTTTTACCTTGCTTTGTTAGAACTGTATTTTGTTTTCATCATTGCTGTTTATTTCATAAACATGAAGTATTTAAAAAGTGTTATAAGATGCATATATACATGGAATTCAACCTGCCACTTAGCCATTTTTCCAGTTTCATACACCAAAAATACATTAACAGGAAGAAACAAAATAGGAAAGTACATTGACACACCTATCTTTTGAATATATCCTGAGCAATGAGAGGTAGTTCTTGCAGCCAGCATTAGAGTGGAAGTTCACACCTAAGTGCTGTAAGAATATTTCAATGATTGCTAGAACTTTGAACAAGGACTCTCAGATTGGGCTTTTGAAAACTTCTCAAGACTATGAAGCCAAAGAAAGCTAGATTTCAGACTTTATCTGAAGTGTGTACTGATATGGGAATGACATTTTAAAGCTGAAAAGCCTTAATTATGGGCATTCTGTGTACATTCTTGAGTAGGACATCCCAGTTAAAAATCTTGATATTACATTGTTGAAGCATCATGGGTGCAGCTTCCCTGATATTTCTAGGAGACAATGATCTCACAGTAGAATTCCTGGTCCACTGGCTCTTACATTCTTTCTGCCCTCTCTTCTGCAATGCTTCTGAGCTTTTTATGCAGAAGTTATCTTGTAGATTTATCTGTTGGGGCTGAGCATACTGAAGTCAGTTCTCTGCATTTTGACCAGTTGCAGCTTTCTGTAATGGTCCCCATCTGCTGTAAAAATAAGGTGCTTTGATGAAGACTGAAAGCTACATTTACATATTGAAAGAAGAAAAAAATTAGAATGCAGTTAGGAGTATTCTTGTTTAGTAAAGTGTCAGTAGGAGGTTCTCCTCCCTCTTCTGTTCCCTCAATTCATGCTCTCTTCTTTAATATTTTTGTTGCATGTATATACATATACACTACATTACACATGCATGCACACACATACACACACATGCAAACAGCATATATAGTTCTTTTGTAAATATATATATATACATATATATATACATATATATATTATTGACTCCACTTTTGCTTTTATATACATGTGTCAGGGGCTGAGCACCTGGGATTGGACAACCTATATGGGAGTTTATCCCTGCAGGAAATTGATTCTCCCTTTCTCTGCTGCCATTGACTACCTTCTTCGAGGGATGGGACAATTTAGAATTTCCTCTCTCCGTGTTGACATGTCAACTGGTGCTGTCCTTATGGTGATCTTCTTCAGGCAACTATATTGTTGTGAATTCATGAGTGCTGGTTCTCTGTAATGTCTAAAGGATACTATTTAACAGCAGACATCCTGGGCCTCTGGTCTTGCAATCTTTCTGCCCCCATTTCTGAGGTTTTCCCCTGAGCTTTATGAGTAGGGGCTGTATTGTAGGTGTACCTGTTGAAATTAGTCACCTTAAAGTCACTTACTCTCTTCATTTTGACCAGTTATGGATCTCTGTAATAGGCTCCATATGTTGCCAAGAAGAGAAATCTTTGATGAGGGCTGAGATTATATGTACGTGTGGGTATAAAGAGAAATATTTAGAATACAGTTATAAATTATATTGGCTTAGGGAAATGGCAATAGAAGGTTCTTCTCTTGGGTGTATGACCTTTTCATCCAAGGGTAGTTGGATAAGTTTACAGTACCAGAAATAAATTCCCTCTTGTTGAGTGGATCTTCAGTCCAACTAGACTGCTGTCAGTCATATCCAAGATAAAAGTTTCACATAACAGGCATACACATAAAATAAAAATAAAGGTTAAAAATTACTCTTCAGTGAAATAGAAATTTCTTTCATTATTTCATTTTCTATATTCATATTTTTATGTCATGAATAGTTTATTATTTGAACATGTATGATATAGGAATTCAGCTCTGTGTATTTTCCAAATTTTTAGCTTTTTTCTCAAGCAATTTATTTTAAAATTGCCTGTTTCCCAGTAATTTATGAGACCGGCACTTTAGCTAACTAAACTGTGAAGCCACCCTTTTCCCACTAATTTAAATTGTCACTTTTATCATGAATTAAATTTCCCTGATAAACTAATATTTAAACTGCTTACTTAACTCTGAGGAATAAACTTTTGAACTATTTTCTGCCACTTCTAAATCCAAAAAGATGACTAGATGCTGTCTAAATGTAATTCTCAACTATTTATTAAAAGTAAGTTTCCTGGTGTTATGATTTTTATTACATTTTAAGTTAGCTAACTGTGGGATTTATTAAACACTTTCATACATATGTACTACTGAGCAACAATTCATTATTGTATTATATGTTGAGAAAGACATGAAACTGTGTATCTTTAAAAAGTACTGTAAAATTTGGGGTCAGTGAGATGGCTCATTGGACAACGGTGCTTGCTGCAAAGATGGACAAACTGAATTTGATTCCCCAAACCCACATGGTGGAAAGAGACAACTGAATCCTGCGAGTTATTTTCTTAGCTTCACATGTGCACAGGCATACATGTACATACACACACTAACTAAATGTACAAAAATATTCTTAAATTCAGGCCACCTTTCCTCTTGAAATTAATGTTACCCATCTTAATTTCCTTCTCTTCTTCAGATTAACATTGTAGCCCAGGTTAGTTTAGACCTTACCATGTAGCTTAGACTGGCCTTGAGTTTCTAAATTCGCTTACCTCAGTCCCTCAGGTGTTAACATTACAGATGTAAGCCACCATACCTGGACTTAACTTTTATGCTCGTTTTATTGTTAGCTACAGTATTTTGTTCAGCTATTTGGATAATAGAGTCTCAAGGGCTGGGGATGTAGCTCAGTTGGTAGAGCAGCCTACTTAGCATCCACTTAGGGCCTCATAAACTGAGAACGATGCACATACATGTAATTCCAGCAATCAAGAGGTGGAAGCAGAACGATCGCAAGTTCAAAGTCATTAGTTACATAGTAAGTTTGAGGCCAGCTAGTGCCTGTCTCAAAAAAAAATCCCATATATGTTAAATTTCAGTTATTTTTCTTTTGTAATTTGGTTCTGGTTTAGAACCCAGGGCCTATACATGCTAAGCATGTACTCTACTTTTGAGGTAATTTTCCTGCCATGTCAGGGATCAAATCAGGGCCTTGCATATGCTAGCCATTTGCTCTATCACTGAGCCATACCCTCAGCATCTCATCATTCATTTTTAACATGATAAAAAAAGTTTACCATTTTTTTTCTAAATGTTTAAAAACTGACCATAGGGCTAGGGAGGTGGCTTAGTCAGTTAGGTGCTTGTTGCACTAGCATGAGTACCTGAGTTTGCATCTCCAAGCACCAGTATAAATGCTAGGCAGGCATGAAAGCCTACCTGTAACCTCAGTGCTTAGGAAACAAAGATAAGATCCTTGGGGTATGCTGCTAGCTAGACTAGCCGAGTCTGTAAGCTCTGGGTTCAAATGAGAGACCATGACTCAATATGTAAGTCTAAAAGCAACCAAAAGTCACTTAGCATCCACCTCCGGCTTCCAAACACATACACACCTGTACACACACACACCCCACATATATACACAGGGAAAAAAACAACCTCGCTGTAGATATAACTGATTCATTTAACCCTTAGCAATTTAATTTTTTAAACCTTTTTTCCTTTTTATTTAACAGAAGCCAAGCATGTTTGTGTTGCTGCCTCACACGTACATCACTGACATCATGCTATCATAAGGAGCATTTTTGGCCAGAGTGCCATTTTGTAGTAAAGCAGGGTTTATCGCTCTGCTGCACATCTAGACCACCTGGGGTGTGTCCTCAGCCAAGACAAACTAAATCAGCATCTCTGGCTTAAGTAGTTTTAAAAGTTCCCCCAGAGAATTCTCTAATATGCAGCAAAGATAGAGAATTATTGAACTAAAGGGACTTGAAAATCCTAAACAGTCATCCAAAATTATTCTGTAAAAAGATACTGAAGTTATGAAATTATGACAGGATATTTAAAGTGGGTTACAGTTCAGTTTGTAGATGTGTTTTTGCTACTTCCCTGTGGCTGTCTTGAAATTTGTTGGTAAGGTTTGTGCGGGTGTCTTTCATCTTTCCTTAGTTCTGTCCTGAATACTTTGAAGGTAGGCAAATTGCTTCTGTTTGAAACTCCATTATATAATTAATAATAAAGTTATCAAAACTATGAATACCATTATATTCTCTCAAAAATCTGTGTAGGGCTATAGATGCAAAAAATCTTGTTTGAACAGTTATTCATTCAAATACTTATTGATATCTACTCTTTTCAAAAACATAAATTTTTGCTTTGGGGGTTTTCAAAATATATGTCTAGATATGACTTACCCTCAGAAATCCAGGCACACATATTAAACTGCATATTAGCGTAGACTCTTGGTCAAATAATGGGATTCTGTAACTTAATATGTCCAAAGGAGAACTTTTGATTTATATGTCTTAATCCAATCTTCACTTAGTATTTTCAATTTCAGTAAAGGGTACCTGTGCATGACTTTTCCTGGGGAGACACAAAGTAATGTCTATTCACTCCAGATGGAGCATTGACAGACTAAAGAAATGATTCTCTCCAAGTGTCCAAGTGAAACAGTGAGGGCTTTTTTTTTTCTAACAGGAGCATGGGTGGGTAATTCTTAGACAGCCACATTGCTGAAAAAGCTGCACCCCAGCGTGGGAAACTCATGAAAGCTACTTCACCAGGCTGAGTCCCAACACTAGTCAGTTTTCCACCTCCTATATACGCTAGTACTTTGAACATTATATATATGTGGGGCAGGTTTATATGTAGTAAGGAGCCAGGCAGGAGGTATTGATGCCTGTCATTTCTGGTGAGGGTCTAATGGCCCTCTCCACCTCCCTGTATGTTGAAATGTTAATAGTCCTATACTCATTAGCTTCTACTAAAGATAGTTGCTTGAATCAATTAGTTCATTAACATTTTTCCAATGATTTATTTGGTGAAATTCATACAGGAAGAGGAGAAATCTACTGGAGCCACATTTTAGATTACTCTGAAGTATCATTTCTCCTACAAAGACAATATAAATGGTTGTTTCTTCAACTATACTTATGTATGTATTTATAGTTATATTTTGTGGTCCTAGGGATGGAACCCAGGGCTTTGTGTATATTGATAAATATTATAGCTATTAAATTTTAATTACCAATTTTCAGACCAAGTTTTTGTTGTAATAATGACAATTATTTTGTTTACTTTCTTTTAAAATATATTGCTTTGAAGTCCTTTCATTTTATATGTTCAAGGTATTATACAGTTCTTATTATTTTCTTGTGTGCATGATAGATGTATGAATGTTCGTGTATTTCTGTCATGTGGAGGTCAGAGGACTCCTTGACTTCAGTCTCATTTGAAATGGTGACACTTTGTTGTTCACATCCAGTGCCACCAGGCTTGATGACTTGTGTTCCTGTCTGCCTCTCATCTCAGAGTATGGGCACTGGGATTATAGACATGTGTCATCATCATACCTGGCTTCATGTGGGTTCCACCTGAGGCCGCCATAGTTTTGTAGCAAAGGTTTTACTCACAGGGCTGCCATCCTACTCATCCTTATTATTTTGATCCTTAAATTGTCCGAATTTTTGTTATGCAGAGAATCTTCCTTGTGGTTACTCAGTCTTCTTGATAAATCTATTAATTTTTCAAACTTCTTTGTTTTCCAACTAAACAGGATAAGCCAGGCTTACTTTGTACAATGTATGTGTAATTTGTACTTTCTTTGACATTAGACATTACTTTTAGGAGTCCTAGTCAGTATACTTTTTAGTAAGAATGAATCAACTGCTGGTAGAAAAGCATACTTCCTCTCTCATTTGATTGGTTAGACAACCTTACATGTCCATCCTAAAACAGTTCCTTTCTAGAGGAATGATTCTATTTGAATTCAGAGGGTTTAAAAAGAGCACACTGGCCTTAGTTCCTCCATAACTGCATGATGTGACTCTGTTGCTGAATAGTTTGGCTACAGACATAGAGAAATCCAAGTCAAAAGGACTGGGAAACTTCCTCCCCACTGGCTAGCTTTCATACTTTTGGTAGGTGTTATCCAGTCAGCTGAGGGAGAAATCTCCTTTACCTCCATCATCTTATCCAGTACTAGACCCTGAACACTGCAATACCAATCTGTCATGGAAAATGTGCCCCCTGGTGCAATAGTGACATGACTGTTATAGGTTAATGAACCACTTTAGAATTTGATATGAGGCTAACCTCACAGGAGGGGATTTCATGCCTGGTACTGTAATCTAGATCAAGAGGCCACAGCTTAGGAAGCATATAAGCCCTAGGTTGAACTTGCTTCTATTATTTTAGTAAATGGTCATGCTGTCAAATTACCTTCTAAATACTTAAGTCTATAGCCATGTACCTGGTCTACTCTCAACCTTGATCAGAGAAGCTTCTTTTTATTTTTTTAATTTTATCTTTTAATTTTGGGAATTATCATTACAATCATTCCCTCTTCCTCTTTCCTCCCTCCAAACACTCCCATATATCTGTCCTTGTTTCCAATTCAGGGCCTTTTCTTTTTCAGTAATTGCAGGCATATATTTATAGGTATATACATATATATTACTGAATATAAACTGCTCAGTCTGCATAATATTACTCATATATATGTTTTAAGGGCTAAACATTTGGTATTGGCTAACCAATTGGTGTAGTCTTCCCTGGGGAAGACTGTTTCTCTTGCTCTCAGCATTCCTTCATTGCCTGTAGCTTTTTCTGTGGGGTTGAGGCCTTTGTGGGCTTTCCTCATTCACAATAGCATGTCTATTGCTATTGTCCTTGTTCAGCTTATATTTAGGCAGTCATGTTGGTGAGATTTTAAGGGTATAGCTTCTGGCATTAATAGGAGACACAATTTTATAGCAAACTCCACAATTTTCTGGCTCTTACATTTTTTTTCAGTCACTTTTTTGCAATGATCCCTTAGCCTTGGGTACAGGAGTTGTTTTGTAGGTTTTGATAATTGGAACTGAGCTCCATCCACAGCTCTGCATTTTGTGTGGTTGTGGTTCTCTGGCATTGTCTCTTGTCTGTTGCAAAGAAAGGTTTCCTTGATAAGGGTGAGGACTACACTTATCTGTGGGTAGAAGAACAAATATTTAGAGTTTGGTTAGGGGTTATGCTCTTTTTGTAAAGTGGCAGTTGTAGGTCCCCTCCAAGTTCCATGACTTCACTAGCCCTGGGTAGCTGGTTAGATTTCCAGTACCAGGAATGTTTTCCCTCATGTTGTCCAGGTCTAAATCCATTTAGAGAGCTGTTTGCTACCACTAGGATATGCTGACCACTACTGCACACTTATAATTCTCATGCCATACTGGTCTTTTTTATGGTTCTTTGACATTTTAGCTTGGTAGGACTGTTGGTTGCTTCCCTTCCTTCCTTTGGAAGCTTTCAAGGGACCTTTTAGTACCATGAAAGCAAGCCCTAATGGAGGAGGCTTTCAGGTCAGTTTCACCTCGGGGCCTCTGGTTTGTAGTTCGTGGTGTCTTCAGCATTAGAGGCTTACCTTCTACCTGTGTAGAGCAACTAAGGGCAATAGCAGTCGCCTTTTAAGTTTTGAAAGACTCTTGAATAAGTTTGAAAAATAGGGCTTTTCATGACTGATATTGGGATTTTTGTTAGGTCATCTTTGTCTCTTGGAGGGAGTGTTGACAGCCCAGAAGAAAGAATCTCATTGAAACTATCTGTGTATACACAGCCTTATTTATATTATATATCTTAAAGGTAGATTGTTAACGATATAATTACTTAAGACTTTTTCATACTTCCTTAGTATTATTTTACCTCCCTTTTCCTTCTCTTTGTATTTTCCTCCCCCTCCCTAAGTAGAACTCCTACATTTTTTCTATTTCTGTGATCAGATTACTTATACCCAGTTATTCTCTTCTCTATTGCTTTTGCCCCTCACTCCTCACACTGGCAATGATCCCTTTTTACTTTCCTGGATCCTACACTCATCCCAGGATATGTTCTCACATCAGAAGATTTGGGACTAGGAGCTTCAGATGAGTGACAAAACACAGTTTGTGTTTCTGGGTCTGGGTTACTTCACTGGGTATGAGCTGTTCTAGTTTCATCCATTTACCTGCAAACTTCTGGATTTCATTTGTCTCTATAGCTGTATAGTACACCACTATGTATATGCACAACATTTTCATTATCCATTCTTTGGTTGAAGGTCATTTAGTTTGTCTCCATTTCCTAGTTACTGTGAAAAGAGCAGCAATGAACATGGCTGAGCAAGTATCTGTGGAGTATGATATTGAGTCCTTTGGGCAGATGCCAAGCAGTGGTATAGGTGGGAGAGTAGATTTATTTTTAGCTTTTTGAGAGGTCTCCACATTGCATTCCATAGTGGCTTCACCAGTGTGCAATCCCACCAACAGTGAATGAGGTTTCCTTCCCCCCTCACATTTTAGAGCATTGTTGGTTGGTTGTTTTGTTTGTCTTTCCTATCCTGACTGGAGTAAGATGAAATCTAAATGTTTTAATTTTCATTTCTCTAATTGCCAGATACAATGAACATCTTTGAGATATTTGTTAGCCAATTTTAATTTCTCTTAAAAAATCTCTGTTCATGTCCCTGGCCCATTTTTTGAATGGGTCATCTGTTTTATTGACCCTTTTTTTACTTAATTTCATATTCTGGATATTAATCTTTTGTCAAATTTATAGCCATCAAGGTTTCTCTCTCATTCTGTGGGCTTCCTCTTCACCAGGTTGATAGTTTCTTTAGCTGTGCAAAAGCTTTTTAGAAGTCCCACTTGTAAATTGTTGACCTTAATTCTCAGGCAAATGGAGCCCTATTCTCAGGAAGTCCTTTCCTACACCTACATAATATAGGGCACTACCTTTGTTTTTTTCTAGTGATTTTTGTGTTTCAGAATTCATGTTTAGGTCTTTGATCCATTTAGAATCAGTTTTTATAGAAAGTGATGGATACAAGTTTAATTCCATTCCTTTGTATGTGAATATCCAGATGTGTTTTTTTTTTTAAATTCAGCACCATTGTTAAAGATGCTTTCTTTTTTTCACTGTATGTTTTTGGCTTCTTTGTCAAATATTAAGTGGCTGAAGTTATGTGTATTCATGATTGGGTCTTTGATTTTGCTCCACTCGTCTACATGACTGTTTTTGTGCCAGAACTACATTGGTTTTATTACTATGACTCTGTAATGTCTTAAGATCTGGAAGGGTAATCCCTCCAATGTTATTTTTATTGTTGTTGAGGTTATTTTTGTGATTCTGTATGGATTTTAGGATAGTTTTTTTTCTATATCTAAGAAGAATGAGATGGGGATTTTGATTGGGATTACATTGAATCTGTAAATCACTTTCAGTAAAATGATCATTTTCAAATATTAATTCTACCAACCCAAGATCTTGATTTACCTTGGTAAGTGGTAACTATCGAGAAAGTTGTCCATTTCTTTTAGATTTTCCAATTTTGTGGAGTACAGGTTTTTGAAGTATGACTTGATGATTCTCTGGATTTTGTCATTGTCTGTTGTTATGTCTCCCTTTTCATTTCTGATTTTGTTAATTTGGATATTCTCTCTTTGCCTTTTGGTTAGTTTGGATAAAGGCTTGTCTATCTTGTTTAGTTTCTTAAAGAACCAACTATTTGTTTCATTGATTCTTTGTATTGTTCTCTTTGTTTCTATTTTATTGATTTCAACCCTCAGTTTGATTATTTCCTGTCTTCTACTCATCCTGGATAAGTTTGCTTCTTTCTGTTCTAAAGCTTTTAGGTGTGCCATTAAGTCCCTAGTGAGAGATTTCTCCAACTTCCTTATGTGGGCATTTAGTGCTATGAATTTCCTCTTAGCACTGCTTTCATAGTGTCCCATAAGTTTGGGTATGTTGTGCATTTATTTTCATTGAATTCTAGGAAATCTTTAATTTCTTTCTTTATTTCTTCTTTGACCCATTGGTGATTCAGTTGTGCTTATTCAGTTTCCATGTGATTGTAGGCTTTCTGTAATTTTTGTTGTTGTTGAAATCTAACTTTAAGCCATGGTGGTCCAATAAAATACTGGAGGTTATTTCAACTTTTTTTGTATCTGTTGAGATTTGCTTTGTTGAGATCGAGTATGTGGTTTATTTTAGAGAAGGTTCCATGGGGTGCTAAGAAGAGGGTATATTCTTTAGTAATCAGATCGGTGAGTACCCTAACTGTTATCATAGAGCCTTTATCCAGTAACTGATGGAAGCAGATGCAGAGATCCACAGCCAAGCACCAGGGCAAGCTCCAGGAGTCCAGTTGAAGAGAGAGAAGAGGGATTCTATGAGGAATGGGCATCTAGATCATGATGGGGAAACCTACAGAGACAACTGAACCAAACTAGTGGGAACTCATGACCTTTAGACCAACATCTATGGAGCCTGCAGGGGCCTGGACTAGGACCTCTGCATAAGCCAGACAGTTGTGTAGCTTGATCAGCTTAAGGGTCCCCCTGGCAGTAGGATCAGGATCCATCCCTGGTGTGTGAGCTGGCTTTTTGGAGCCCACTACCTATGGTGGGACACTTTGTACAGCTTTGAGGCAGGAGGAGGGGCTTGGATCTGCTTCAGCTGAATGTACCAGGCTCTGCTGACTCCCCATGGGAGGCCTTACTTTCTTGTAGGAGGGAATGGGGTTCAGTTGTGGGGAAAGCCTGGAGGGACAGGAGGAGGGAAGAGGGGGATCTGTGATTGGTATGTAAAATGAATAAATAAGGTCTTAATAAAAAAAGAAAAGAAAAATGAGTCAAGATAGAAATTAAGAAAGAAATAAAAAACTTCCTGTAATTGAATGAAAATGAATATACAACATACCCAAACATATGGGACACAATGAAGACAGTTCTAAGAGCACTAAGTTCCTATATAAAAAATTGGAGAGATCTAATACTATCAGCTTAACAGCACACACCAAAGCCCTACAACAAAAAGAGAAGTAGATGACAACAAATAATCAAACTCAGGGCTGAAATAAAGAAAATAGAAACAACAACAAAAACAAGTCAATCAATGAAGCAAAGAGTTACTTCTTTGAGAAAATCAGTAAGAGTCACAAACCCTTATCCAAATTAACTAAAAGGTAGAGAGCATCCAAATTAACAAAATCAGAAATGAAAAGCAGATACTGAAGAAATCCAGAGAATTATAAGGATATTAAAAATAACAAAAGTAAAAACAAAAGCCTGTACTTACTAAATTGGAAAAATCTAAAAGAAATGAATAATTTTCTAGATAGATACCACTTACCAAAGTTAAATCAAGATCACATAAGCAATTTAAATAGACCTATGACCTCTAGGGAAATAGAAGCAGTCATTAAAAATCTCCCAACCAAAAAAGCCCAGTGCTGGATGGTTTTACTCCAAAATTCTATCAGACTTTCAAAGGAGAGTTAATATCAATATTCATCTAATTAGTCCACAAAACAGAAACAGAAGGAACATTGCCCAATTCATTTTATGAGGCCACAGTCACCTTGATACCCAATCCACACAAAGATTCAACAAAGAAAGAGAATTACAGATCAATTTCCCTTATTAGCATAGATGGAAAAATAATCGATAAAATACTTCAAATACATCAAAATATAAATACAAATAAAAATGCATCAAAAAGATTACCATCCATGATCAAGTCAGCTTCATCCCATAGGTTCAGGCATGGTTTAACATATGTAAATTGATAAATGTAATTCACCATATAAACAAACTGAAAGACAAAAAGCACGTGGTCATCTCATTAGATGCAGAAAAGGCATTTCACAAAATCCAAACACCCATTCATGATGAAAATCCTGGAGAGATTAAGGATACAAGAGACATACTTCAAAAGAATAAAGGCAATTCACAGCATTTTTCATCTTAAATGGAGAGAAATTCAAAGCAATTCCACAAAAATCAGGAACAAGACAAGATTGTCCACTCTCTCCCTACCTATTCAATATAGCGCTTGAAGTGTTAGCTAGAGCAATAAGACAACTGAAGGATCAAAGGGATACAAATTGGAAAGGAAGAAATCAAAATATCTTTATTTGCAGAAGATATGAAAGTATACGTAAGTAATTAGAAAAATTCCACTGGGAATCTCCTACAGCTGATAAATACTTTCAGCAAAGCAGCTGGAAACAAAATTAACTCACAAAAATGGGTAGCTCTCCTGTATACAACTGACAACAGACTGAAAAAGAATTCAGGGAAGCAACACCTTTCACAGAATGGGAAACGATTTTTACCAGCTACACATCCAATAGAGGACTAATATCCAAACTATATAAAGAACTCAAGGAACTAGATACCAAGAAAACAACTCAATTAAAAATGGGATACTGATCTAAAGAGATACTTCTCATAGAGGGAACTCAAATGGCTGAGAAACACTTAAAATTGTTCAACATCCTTAGCTATCAGGGAAATGCAAATCAAAACTATCTTGAAATTTCATCTTACACCTGTCAGAATGGCTAAAATCAATAAAACAAGTGACAGCTCATTCTGGGGAGGATGTGGAGTAAGGGGAATACTTCCCCATTGCTGATAGGAGTGCCAATTTTTAAATCCACTATGGAAGTCAATGTGGTTGTTCTTCAGGAAGATGAGATCAACTTACCTCAAGATCCAGCTTTACCACTCAGGAATATACCAAAATGATGCTTCATGCTACCTCAAAAAAGCTTACTCAACCTTATTCATTGCTGCTCTATTCATAATAGCCAGAAATTGGAAATAACCTAGATGCCCTTCAACAGAAGAATGGATAAAGAGAATATAGTACATTTATACAATGAAGTATTACTTAGTCATTTAAAAAAAAGACATCATGAAATTTGCAGGTAAATGGATAGAACTAGAAAAAAATCATACTGAGTGAGGTATTCCAGATCCCTAAAGACAAATATGGTATGTATTAACTTTTATTTGGATATTAGCTGTTAAGTCAATGATAACCAAGCTACAATCTGTTGAACCATAGAGTGTAGGTTTAGAGTAAGGGACTGGAGGGTACAGATAAATATCCTCAGGAAATGGAAGTAGAATAGATAATGATGGATGGATGGGGATCCTGGAATGGGAGGATCAAGTGGGGGAGGGGAGAAGGAGGGGAGAGGAGGTTGATGGGGAGGGTATGAGGAGAGACAGCTAAAATTAAAGGGCATTTGAGGGTTAATATGGAAACCTAATACAATAGAAACTTCCTAAAATATATCCATATATGAAGGCAATCTAAATGAAATCACCAAATAACAGGGGAGACAGAGTCCCAACTAGTCATATCTTGTTACCAAACGAAGATTTCAGTACTAGGATTGGGTTACATCTAATTGAGTTGTTTGCCAAGGGATCCCATGGGAATCCCCAAACAACCCAGGCTGTTGCCAAAACAATAGGTTTCTCTCCACAAACTGACAGAAAGCCCCTGTTGCTGAAGACATTATCTACACAGTTCATTGAACACTGAGAAGTTGAGCTAGTGCCTACATAGAGCCTTTATCCCTACATTCTAGAGTCTTTGGTACCAGGTCTCTGTGTATATATCATGGCTTCCAGTTTAGTGTTTTTATGGGATTCCTAAGTATTCATGTGGGTCTCTGATTCTTGTGCCTTCTCTTGGGCTGTTTTCCTTTTGTTTATTCGCCTCATCTAAACTAAATGTGATGGGTTTTATTTTATATTATTATATTTTAATTTGTTGATAACTCTTCCAAGCCTGTTCTTTCCTACTGAGAGGCAGAAAGGGAGTGGATCTGGAGGAGAGAAACTGGGAGGAGTAGAGGGAGGTGAACCTGTAATCAGGATATATTACATGAGAAAAAAAAATCTATTTTCAAGAAAAGGAAAAAAATTTAAAGCAATAAATAATAAAGAACTGAAAAGGACATAAAGTTGGTAAGAAGGCATAGTGGAGAGGAGTATGAGGAAAGTTGAAAGGGGTAATGGGAGCTAGATAGAATTATATTTCATTAATATGTAATATGTGCACACATATGTTTAAAATTTTCAAAATTGAAAAAATACCTAAAAGGCTACACATGAACTTGAGATGGAAAATTAGTGGGAAGTATGGGAGGAAGAACTGGGGTTGGATATATTGGAAGATGGATTTAATCAAAACACATTATATTCATGAATGAACTTTTCAAACAATAAATAAAGGATGTTCCTATGTTTGACTCAGTGAAGCACTTAACTATATAGAAGTAGATTTAGCTAAGTAACTAATCCTATGTCTTCACTAATTAAAATCATAAGTTGTCAGTTTATCAATTTACATTGAGAATTCTCTTTGTCATGACACCTGATCATGATGATTTTCATAGATGATGCCTATTTTGGAGGTGATATCATATGTTTTGTAAGAAAGGAGCTGAATTGACTTAGGTAATCTCATTGGTTTTTTTGATTGGAAAGCTATTTTGTTGTATATAACCATGACAGGTTAACAGAATTAGGGTATTCTGAGTCATATTTCTCATAAACACTATTGTCTTACTGTTCAACATTCTTTTTTTTTTTTGGTTTTTCGAGACAGGGTTTCTCTGTGTAGCTTTGCGCCTTTCCTGGAACTCACTCGGTAGCCCAGGCTGGCCTCGAACTCNTTTGCGCCTTTCCTGGAACTCACTCGGTAGCCCAGGCTGGCCTCGAACTCACAGAGATCCTCCTGCCTCTGCCTCCCGAGTGCTGGGATTAAAGGTGTGCGCCACCACCGCCCGGCACCGTTCAACATTCTTTTCGTAAGGCAGTTGTGACCTGGAATCCTGGTTCTTCACTTTTTTATCTCATCTTCTGGAGCCTCAATTTCTATGTGTATAAAACAGGATAGTAAAGTTCATTCCAGTGCATAATCTGAGGCTTAACTGGTGATAAGCTTCTCCATCAAATAAAATAAAAAAAGAATCTTCTTTAGTTTAGATTAAGAGTGAGCCAAAATTTGAATTCTCACCTACTTTCCCTGTGTCTTGCACCTGTCCCTGTAGTCTTTTTGTTAACAAAGGGCTTTGCTTTATTTTTATTGGACAGCACATAAAATATGATATGATAAAGGAATGAGGAATCTCTTGCCTTTATCAACCCCCCCCCCAAGAGTTTACAAGGGAAGAATTTACTGAATACTACTGACCTAGAACAGTACTCAAAACCACAAGCATATGTTATTTTCCTACATACATATGTTACTTCCAAAATTTATGGTGGACATTTAGTTTCTTTAAGTTTCTTTTCAAGCTATTGATTACTTTCAGCAAGTGATTTCTATAACACCCACACCCATACCCACACATATACAAGCACAAGCTCATAAAAGCTGCTTCCATGGGAAATCCATAGCATTCTAAGGTTGGTTAAATTGTTTTTTTTTTTAAAGACAAGTTAAACTTAAACAGGCTGAATGAACATGCAGTAGGGAAATAGATTATGTGTGTAGTTTTTGTTTGTTTGTTTGTTTTGTTTTGTTTCAAGACAGGGGATTTGTGTAGCCCTGGCTGTCCTGAAACTTGCTCTGCAGACCAAGGGAACTCAGAGATCCACCTGCCTCTGCCTCCTGAGTGCTGGGATTAAAGATGTGTGTCACCACCACCAGGCAGAGGTGTGTACTTTTAAATGGTCTCAAGACATACTATTAATTTGGTTTTTAGGTCTGGCAAAAGTTCAGTTTCTGAAGGCAAAAAGTATTTTCAGAAAAAAGCTAAACCTAAAATAAGCACTCATCTCACCAGACATGGCATATTTAGCTAGTTTTTAATTTGCATGACAGCCTTTTTCCCTTTTCAATATTTTAATTTGTCTTCAGTTCCTCATTTCAGAGATGATTTCCAATATTATAGCTAATCTCCAAGTAGTTATATTTTAGATTTAATTTTAGTGAAGACCCCAAACTCATTTATGAGATTAAGAGAATCACCTTTCTTTGTTAGTAACCAATATCTTTAGAAGTTATATTTTAGATGAGTTATGTTTTGGGAAGACATGGACCCTTTATATACTAGCCCTTATAATTTTAATATATATGTTAGCTATTATCCAGTTACTTCAGGGGCATATTTTCCAACCTTACACCAAATTCAGGAACAGATCTCTTGAGAATGTTCTTTCTTGTATGTACTGGCTACAGATGACTTCCAAAAAGAGGTCTCTGACAGCTCAACAGATCAGAGCTTACAAAAGAAGTAACATTGAGCTCTCTTCTCTTAATGCATTTGGTAATTGCCCTTCACAGCTTTAGACGTTCACAGGAAAGTGAATGCACAATCAGTCTTCATTATCTGAAGCTAGTTATTACCTCTATCAACTTTGCCCTGTCCTCTTTCTCTGCTCTCACCTGCTGATTGACCAGTTCACTGGCCATTAGCAGTTTTTAGAAGGGCAGAGAAGAAAAAGGTTGTTACAATTTAATCAGTCTCCTTAGGTTAAAATATCAGTTCATGTAAAATGGCTTCATCAAAGTGGAAGAGACAGATGAAATTAAGAGAGAGAGCTCAAATTTTGCCAAGACATATTATGTATTTATCTGATATTATTCATGATTATCTAACCCTAATCATGGCAAATTGGGGAGTTGTCATTACATTTACTTTTAAAATGTCATATAAAATTATCCTACTTTTACATACTCTCTCTCTCTCTCTCTCTCTCTCTCTCTCTCTCTCTCTGTGTGTGTGTGTGTGTGTGTGTGTCTATCTGTCTATCTCTGTGTGTTTGGAGAGAGTGGTGGGGCATAGAGAAAAGTACATGTGTTGGTGAAATCAAAACCTAATGGTGGAAATGGAACATACGCCTCATTTCTCTCCTTCAAAGGTTCAGGGATCATTGTGGAAGAGGAGGCAGAAAGAGTATAAAAGCTAGAACTGGTGATAACTACAGGTCAACAGTGCCTTCTGGACACAAAAGGATGGGTACATATGTGAGGCAAATCCAAGAACACACTGGTAGAGAAGTAGGAAAATGAGTTGGGGACTAACTGGTGTGTTAGTACCATTTGTAACTGGGGCACAGTTTTACTGGGAACACTGGGAGAATGTTCCAGTGCAGAATGTGCTTCAAAGCTGTGCTACCTAGTCATTGTTGAAAGCTGCTTCTTGGTGGGACTCTTTGCCAAGTGGACTGTGATAACCAGAGAAAGCACTTACATGGTGAGGTGCAGATGCTAGCTGTTAGCAGTGGGCTAGGTCTTCATGATGCTAGTAAGGTCTCATATACTATGGACAGATTCTGATATATTTGCTACACTTCCCTCGTAAGAGGACGTTGAATGTCACAGAAGTAATTGAGTATTTCCTTGCTCAAAAATGATACCTGTAAGTTGTACTTTTAAACAAGTGTCTGTAAAAAGTATAACTTTTGAGAAGATGATTGCTATGGGTAACTAAACTTAATTGTTAGAGAATGTGAGAGGTGATATACACTATGCCTAAGATTATCTTTCTCAAGGGGCAAGGAAGCTATTTTTTTTAATCTTCCGAGTCTATAATTACTGCCTGAAAAACGCTCTTGAAGAAAATGACTCCCTGGTATTTCCTACCCGATCTTGTATAGGCTGAGGGAAAGACTTTCAGTAGAAAATTGCTGGTGTTGGCATTAGGAGACTTAGGTATGTCTACCAATTGTGAGAGCCCAAGGTCATAGTTCCAGGTTACTGGCTTCTATCTGTTAAGCTTGGTGTGACCTGGACAGCAAGGCATAGAAGTAGTAATGACATTCACCACTGTGTGAACAGTGAGTAGGAAATGTCCCTTTTGTTTTATTTCCAGTGAACAGCAGGGACTAAGACTTGAAATCTAATGCCATTCATGACTGAGTACCCTCAGAGATGATGCTAGGAGGGTAGCAGAGAAAATCAGTGCAGAGTCCAAGTGGAATGGTCTATTGAAAAGCTAACTTTGGGGAAGACGTTAGAGAGCTACAGCACAATGATGTGGTCTACTTTATTGTACAATGTTTGTTGTGGCCTGGGCTACTCAGATTCCAATAGAACTTTAGGGCCAAAAGGATCATTAGAAAACAACCTCATCTACACCTGATTTTTGACAAAGAAGCCAAAACNGTACAATGGAAAAAAGAAAGTATCTTCAACAAATGGTGCTGGCATAACTGGATGTCAACATGTAGAA
>LZPO01089910.1:296777-312706 GCA_001675575.1 Neotoma lepida
GAGGGGCTTCTGTGGTTGGTATGTACAATAAGAAAATCTTTTAACAAAAAAAAGAAAACAACCTCATCTATACAGGATTTTTGTAGTTTGCACGTGTTTTTCGTGTGTACCTGAAGGAGTCATGTGCTGTAAACTTGATCCCAATTGTGGTGATCATAAGAGGTGGTAGGACCCTTAGACGGTGAGGCCTGGTGAAAAATAATCTCTGTGTTTAAAAAAATTCAAGACATTATGTCATTTAGACAATTAGGTCATTCCTTACCTCAGAAAGAATTGATTTAGCTCCCATGGAACTTTGTCTCATAAGAGGGTGGTTAGAGAAAAGTGAGCCTGATTCCTGATTACTGCATGGACTCTTGTATTCTTACATGGTCTCTCCTATTTATTAGAACTGTCACCATGATAATATGTTGTTGAAAAGACAGCCCTCACCATGGGATGAATCAATGGGACTGATAGTGAGCATTAAACAACCCTCAAAGTGAGCTAAGTAAATATATTTTTCCTGTATAAGGTGCTAAGCTTCAGGTGTGTGTGTGTGTGTGTGTGTGTGTGTGTGTGTGTGTGTGTGTTTGTGTACGTTCACATGTGTGTGTGCATGGGTGTGTATACTCATGCATGTTTGTACACATGTGTGAATAATAAAATGACCTAAATACAAGAGTCCTGCTGGTGTTTATCTGTTGAGTATGCTGAGAGTTGTTTAAGTCCATCTATTCTGTTACTCGATGTTGAATGGGTCTGGCACAGGGATTTTGGATAGTACAACAGCTATTAAGAATTCTTCCATAGTAAAGCATCTGTAAAACAATCAAATCTTTTATATTGCCAAGAATCACTCCCTCTTAAATTTCTACTGTGTGTCAGTATGCTGGAAATACGCCTCTTGAGAATGTTCTACAGAGTATTTTTATACTTGTGTTAATTGCTGCTGCATGTTCCTTCATAATTTTTTTGTTCATCCATCTAGGAAGATTTAATCATTACTCCTATCAACTTTCAAAGTATGCTTGAATCTGAAAAATTAGAGAAAGTTGAATGTTATTGTGAAATACAGAAGCAGAATAATGGCAGGGTCTCTTCTGTTCACCTAGGCTACCAAAATAGGGGACATTTTTGAGGCAAACTAAAAGATGTTGACTTAATTTCATGCATATGTTTCAGCACATACTACATTCAATATTTTATTAGAAAACACAATCATTTCCTTCAATGAGATTTAAATTTTTTTTCCAGTTTAAAACTGCGTTTTTATTGTGTTTGCAGAAACAGAAATTCTTCCTCACACCTCCCTAGAGGAACACAGATATCATTTTATAATAACAACGATAATGGTAATATTCCACACACACTGTAAGTGAACTGTTCCAGGATTCTTTTGTTTTTGTTGAAATTCATTAGTTAATTGATTTTTAAATTCATTCTTACAACAAAGACACATTGAGCTCATACTACATGCCTATCCATGTGCTCAACAACATATAACTATATGATGATTAAATATGTATGACCTATACCCTCATGGAGAAGTGGGGTGGGGGCTTGGCTACAACAACTCTCTTTCAGATGCAGCCTGTGGGTCTCCGTGAGGAATTTATATGACAAAGATGCACCTGATTGTGTTCTAAGCCTATTTTGTCAGTCCCTGCATCCCTCCCTACTCCTTTATTTTGTTTTCTGTCTTCCCTCCATCTGTCTGGAAGGGATTTGCTGGACTGCCTCTTACTTCTAATGGCTGGGTTCCCCTGGTGCTAGCTGTTGTCACATAGCCAGCTCTTGAAGGTTGTGGAGAGAATGTCACCTTGTTTTTTTTTCCCTTAAATTCTTCTTATATATTTAGAAATCCAATGTGATTTACAGCAATGATTCATACCCTGCAGTACTGGGATTGAATGGCTGAACCTCAAGAGCTTAACAGCAAGGAATGTCCTGATTCCCTCAAATTCAGACCTTTAGTTGCTTTAAGCATTTGGGAATTATACATTCAAATAGCTCTGCCTTTTTCTCACATCTTACTTGGTGTGTGAGAAGGTGGGAGAAAGCCTGGTAGGTGTCATGGACTAGAAAATGCCATGGAGAACTGCTTGCAGCTCCTGCCTGAGCCTTCTCATAGTAAAGTGGATTTGTAGCTGAACCCATAGTCTTATGGATGTTTGATGCATTAAGTATGTGATTATTTATTTCCCCCTTTACACATGGTTTCTTTCTGACTTTGAATTTGTTCTGTTCCCTACAGAATAGATTCTGCTATTTTTAACTAGTTGGCACTAAACACAGTTGTTTCCCTTTAAGTTTGTTGGTTGTGTGATTAATTTAGAAAAGCTGTAGAGGTAAACATTTGAAGATATTTTTCTTTTGTGGGGAGAGCTAGGACTTCAGTAACTGTTTTTCTAGGCTGCTGCTAAAGCAAATGAATTTCTTGTAATCACATCCCTGAGTTTGCCCCTTTCATGTCAATTCATTGTTCAGCATAGTTGCTCCAAAGTCAGTGAGAAAAGAATGCACACTCATAGCAAAGAATAAATTGAATTTTGAAATATATTAAGACTAAAATAGCCTCAGATCATGGTGGAGAAAAGAAATATATTCACTAGGTGGCCAGTTTATATACTCCAGTTGTACAATTAATTTACTAGCCATTCGTATTATTATCCCAGTTGATTAATCACAAGAAATGTATCCCAGAATCATTCAGAGTGCCCTAGTTACAGGAGGAAAATGGAGAGCACATTTCCTAACTAAATGTTGCTTTAAATATTAGTTTTCCCACGAGGATTTTATTTTCAAGCAGGTTATATTTGAGACCAAGAACCCAAATAAAATAAACATGAAATGGTGCACGGTGCTATCATGCTCCTAGGAGCTTGGTCTATCTGCCTCAAATGAAAGATTTGGTGTCATGGAAACAGCTTGTTCACTTGGAAAGGCAGAGGGCCAGTATGTACAAGTGTGTATGTGTTTAAAATTCCCTATCAATCCTTAGCAAAAGAAATACCCATTCCTGCCAGAAAGTATGGAATTATATGGGAGGGTTAGACTTCTCTTTTACTTCTGGCACCAGATTTTTAGAACAGAGCTTATGAATCATCTGGAGAATAATGTGCAAGTGAAGAGCCCAGTTCCATGAGATTTAGCATTTCAAAGGATCGCTCAGACACTGATGCTGTGTTCCGAGGATTATCCTCAGAAACCACTGCTTTGGAGTTAGTAATTTGGTCGAACATTCGAATCACCTTCCTCTTTAGCTCATGTGAACTAATATTTGGCCAAGGGGGAAAAACTTGTTTTCTATGTCAATTTCAAGTCTGGAGGTAAGGTATATATAAAAGACGGTAAAGATTACATGCATGTTTAATTCACTGTTGAATTGGGCATTGGTTTTATTGTTGTTTCTTTTTTTTATTTTTGAGATTATAATTTAATTACAACATTTCTCCCTTCCCTTTCCTCTCTCTAAATCCTTCCATATACCCTTCCCCACTCTCCTTCAAATTCATATCCTTTTTTTCTTTTAAACTAATTGTAATTGTAGGCCTCAACCCTATACAAAGAACGATAGACAACTGAGGAAATCTAGGAATAGGAGAATGTGTCCTTCCTCAGAGAAGTGCACATCAATTGGGCATTTTTTTTAAAACTGAACTGTTAAATTACATTGGAGTTTGGATTCCTGGAAGGAGAACAGTTTGTGTCTCCTGTGCTTACACAAAACCAAGAAACCTTTTTAAAGGTATCAGTCTGCTAAGAACCATGATGCTTGGCACCATGGTAAAATAGGAATGGTTACTAAAGTGGGTTGAATTGTGTTCATCAAAAATAAAATAAAATCATGCCCACCTAAACCTAAGAATCTGACCAATGAAGATCTTGGCACAAATAGTTAATCAAGATAAAGGGTTGCTAAGTTAAGTTAGGGTGAGGTCTACATTAAATTCAATGACAGATACTATCATAAGGAGAGTGAAAATACCCACAGAGCGGGCAAGGCATATGACCATAGAGACCAAGAGTAGAGTGATACAACTTTGTCTTAAGCTTCTAAAGGATTATCAGAAGCCTCTAGAAGTTAGGAAGAGGCCAAGGAGGGTTACCAGAAGCTTCTAGAAGAGGCAAATAAGTAGACTTCTAGGCTTCATATGGAGCATGGTTGTGCTGACCTCTTCGTTTTAGGAGTCTGGATCCCTGAATAGACTTTGGTGGATTTAAGGAAGCAAGTTTGTGGTAATTTGTTACAGCACCCTAAAGATACCAATATACTTATACTGTATTGAGCTATGTTGAAGTTTGATCTAATCAAAATTGAATAAAATATGATTTCATTTCATTCCTTTGGACAGACAAGCACTTTATTTCCTAAGGTAAGTATGTGATTTTTTTAATCTACTGATCCATACATTTAAATCCATCAGTAAATTCAGAGATCATCTATTACCATTTGATTTTTAATATCCTATGGTTCAGTACATTGTCCCATTTAAAGAATGGCAACATTGTGTATCCTTCATCCAGCTAAAGCACCTTTAAGCTATACTGGAGGAACTCTATTTAACTTCAATATCCCTTACCCATGCTGTTGCATCTTTCAGATTTTGCAGTATTTATGTAGAGGGAATGAAGTATCTTGGGTATGTAACCAAATTATAAACAAAATCTCATTTTTGTTTCATATGCATCATTACACATAGACATAAAGTAATTATATATAATATAGATTATTTACAAAGCACTAGCATTTTAACTATGGCATATACTATGAAAACAAGTGCACAATTTTTCTACTTGTCGACTCATGTCAGATTTTGTGTTTTCAGATTAGAAATGCTCAATCTGCAGTAGTTTTGTGTGGCTGATTCTTATGTGATTCACTATAGGTGTTCCAAATGCTTATGGACATCATAGGTTTTATTTGATAAAGCAGTTAGTTTTGATATAGTTCTTGGCCATAGACTGCTCTTTTAACCCTGGTTACAGTCCTTGAAAATATTTATTGAAAATGGAACTGAGTGAAGATGTCTGGAGTAACTTCAACATTTTAAAAGATGAAACATTTCAAGGACAGAGCGTAGTAAATGTGCATCAGCCAGGAGGACATGCAAAGGACAGGTTTATAATGCTGTATGTGATAATTAATACACACCATGTTTAGGTCAAGACTTTCATTCTAGGTTGTGTGATTTTGTTGGGAAGACATAAACAAATACCTATATATTTCAGGTAAAGGATGGACAACAGGTCAAAGAAATGATTCAGCCCAAGTCTAGTTAGCTCATTGGAAATCACACTCCAGAAAGGGTGATGATTCATTAAAACTGCTTTCCTAGACCTCAAGAGTCTTGTAACTTTCTGAGCTTCTGAAATTTTATAAGTTTTGGAAGCTTCCTTAACCCTATGAATCTCCCTTCTCCCTTCAGGGGAGAATATTCCAGTTAGGAGGAAATAGGTACAAAACACATTTCATTAGAGTTTAGTTCATAGTTGGAAAATTGAACTGTTTCCCAAGTTTGGCCCCTGTGTTAGTTGGGAGGAAAATTGAGATGACTTTGAAATTGATTAATTAATTTATATATATTTTATACAGTTGGTTTGATTTTAATGATGAAATTAACTACATTATTTTTGCAGTTGCTTCAGATAGAGCTTAGTGAGTTCCAGGGAGAGTTTCAAAATATTCATGTTAATTCATTTTAGATCTTAGAATCCTATGCCAAATCTGATAAATTTGATCAGGGTTTTGTGGCAATTCCTAGTTTACAGTAAGCAATATAACCTACATGATATTTGTGTCAGTGCATATTTGCTGTTGTGATTTGCATTTTAATAAAACTTTTTATGTGAAAATCCATGTCCAATATCAAAAACCTAAATAAATGCATGATCATGAAATTATAAAATTTTATGTGACCATTTATAATCCAAATAACGTGATTTTAAAAGTATTTTTATTGTATATATTCACTGTGAATGATATTATGTTATATAAGGATATTTTTATATACTGATTATATTATCCTCCAGATTCCATATTCTTTTCCCACTCCTCATGTTAATCCCCTTTGCTTCCCTAGATAGTTTCATTTTTACTTTATCATCAATATACATGCATAATTTCTTGTTCTATCACTTAGCTATTGTGAATAGCACTGCAATAAGCATTGATTTGCAAGTATCTTTGTGATTGTTGGACTTGGCATCCTTTGTGTTCCAGGAGTAGTAATACAGATGGGAAATATGCTAGTTTTCTGAGTAAACTCCATGCTAATTTTCGTAGTGGCTGGATTACTTTGCATTCCCATCAGTAGGCATAAAGAAAGGTCGCCTTCTGCCCACATTTTCACCAGCACATTCTAACAGCGATCTTTTTTTAGAAAATATCCTTGATGGTGTTTTCTTTATGGCAAGATGCTGTACTCTTAAGAAAACAGTTTAGTAAACTGCGGTGCTACAATAGGTCCACTATTTATAGTAAACATTAATTATAAAGTGTGTTAGTAGAGGCAGGGGGCAAAAAGATAAAACCCATGCCTTTCTGGGCTTCAATAATGACCGTATTACCTAAGATGAAAGAAAGAAGTGGATTTGTCTTAAAGCATTTGAGATTCAAATGAAACACTTTTAAATGCTCTATCATAGTGAAGCATTTCACTGATTCTCAGAGGTTAAGTAAGCTTTGCTGTAGATTTAGCCAGAGAAAGAATTTGGCAGATTACCAACTGATTACATTAACAAGATGCCCTGACTGCCCAGCTTGTCTTATTTACTGTCATTTATTCCAAGGATGAGTGCCTCACTAAACATTCAGTGCTACATTCACCTCTCCAGTAGCCCTCTGACAGGGTTTATATTTTCATTTCAGTCTTAGGAAACTGAGGCTTAACGAAATAATGAAGTTTTCCCGGAGCCACATATCAATTAGAAGAGATTATATGCAGACTAAATTTTCTTCAATTAACCATTGTTATCTTTTAAAAGAAAATAAATGGAATATTAAGTCCCAACTCCATCAGGTACTTTACTTTTACCCACTGAGAGGTGTTAGTGCATGATCAGGCCTGGAGTCAGACTGTGTGGGTTCAAGTTTCACATTGGCTACTTATTAGCTGTACGATCCTGAGAATATCACATGCCCTGTCAGTACTTCATCTTTAAAGTTTTTATTTGTTTGTTTGTGTAATTTTATTAGTACCTACCTAGCAAGATTGTGGTGAATCTAGAAAATTCTGATTGATATTTGGTGGGTGAAATTAGTGTTCATCACTGAGTTATGTGAAGACACTGTTTTTATCAGCTGAGGAAATTTGGTCTGCAGTGGAATAGAAGGGATGGAGAAGCAGAGTTGCAACAGATTTTGAGCCCAGTCTGATGCTAAGTCCAGGGCTTTTTCCAGGGGACATAATATAACTTTACGAGTCCCTTAAATGCTTGTGCGGTCTCTCAGAGGGAGAGAAAAAAATCATACAACAGCTATTCTCTGGGCTGTACAAATCTCAGCAGCTATCACCATAGGCTTCTGTTTCCCAGATGTGGCTCAGGAAACAAGTAGGTGCCACATCTTCCTCATTCAGTGTCTTCCCTTAGAATACAGAATCACTGTTATGATATGACCTCTATCACCCCATGTGCTTCCCCCTCCCCCATCTTGAATTGTTGTGGTAGAGTAGTCACTTGATGTCTCCTGTAGAGCTAATTCTCAAGATGCTGGGTAGTCAAGGTCTCAGAGAAGGTGGCTTTACTACTGCATGCCAAGGCCCTTCTCAATAATGTGAATGTATGACTGGGATGATGTAAGGGGATAGTTTCCAAGTTTCTCACCAAGAGGAACTAAGGTCTGTCTTATCACTTCCTACATCCATCCCCCATCTTCTTTATTGTTCAACCTTGATGGGAAAAGGTCACCTTTCTTACACATGGATGGGAACTATCACTCACACAATCTGTTTTAAAACAAATCTCTCCAAATGTTTCTGGTAGAATGTGATTTGGGGTGCTGGTCAGTCCCCAAATCTCCATTCCTCCTGCCTGCCATCTTCATTTCTTCTCGTTCTAATTACTTTTCTGTTGTGGTGACCAAAAGCAACTTGAAGAGAAAAGGGCTTATTTGGCTTACACTTTTAGATCACAGGCCATAATTAATGGAAGTCAGGGCAGGAACTCTAATTGGAACCTAAAGTGCAAATCATGGAGGAATGCTTCTGGTCAGCTTGCTATCTGATTCACTCACATGTTCATGCTCAGTTAGCTTTCTTATACAGCCTGGACCAAACTGCTTAGGGATGGTGTTGCCCACAGTGGACTGGAACCTCCCACACTGATCATCAATCAATAAATTCCTTACAGGCATGGCTACAGGCCAATCTTATCTGAACACTACCTCAGTTGAGACTCTCTTAGATGATTCTAGGCTGTGTCATGTTGACAACTGAAGCTGACTAAGATATCCCTGTTTCACTGGAATAGAAAATGATGGCACCACAAGGAAATCTGCTCTCCCTAGGTTTATTTTCTTCTTATTATTGGGCACTTCTTAGGGCAACACAGGCCCAACATAGGCCCATGCCTGCCATCTACAGTCTGCCACTTAGAATTTTAGAATATTCATAAAAAAGCAATTTTAATATTCACCATATTCCTCAATAAAGATTAAAACTCCCCATATGTGAGTGCTCATTAAGGGCTAGTTCTGATGACGGTAAATTCATATATCCCATTTTAGCCTTCTGAGGTAAGTATAATTCTCACCTGCTTCCTGCATCTTTTAAAAGAGTTCAGTTAAAAATCTGGACTAGGCCCTCTGCATAAGGGAGATAGTTGTGTAGCTTGATCTGCTTAAGGGCTTCCCTGGCAGGAGGATCAGGATCCATCCCTGAAGCCCATTATCTATGGTGGGACACCTTACACAGCCTTGATGCAGGAGAAGGGACTTGGATCTGCCTCCCCTGAATGGACCAGGTTCTTCTGACTCCCCATGGGAGGCTTTATCTTCTTGTAGGAGGGGATGGGTGGGTTGGAGAGGGGAGGCTGGAGGGGCTGGAGGGAAGAGCAGGATTTGTGATTGGTGTGTAAAATGAATAAAAAATTTCTTTGTACAATAAAAATCTGGAACAAGTGAATACCTCCTAAGCAGTGCTCAGCTAATGATGGCTTGAGAAGTTGGATAAAATCCCATGGCTTTCTTACCTTTTGGTAGAATATCTTTGAGACAGAGTCTACAGGGTGTGCCAGAGGTCCTCAGTGGGAGTAAGCCTCCTCAGTTGCTCTGCTTAACATAATACACATGAAGTCAGCTTCTTTTCCTTCTGTGACTTAACTCTGTCTCTCCTGGAAAAGCCTCCTGAGATCATCTCTTTACTAAAGACCTGCACCCGGATTCTTGTATAAAGGTCTGCTTATGCAAGTCTAACACAAGACACCTTTTATATTAAATGTTTTAGATTGGATTTTCCCCTGTCTTTTTGTCATTTTGGTAGAGTCACATGAGAAAATGTTTCTTCTCAGATTCAACGGCATTTATTGAGGACTAGGTGTATGTGAGACACTGTACAGAATTAAGAATGGAATGTCTTGATTCTTTGCAGGTCTTATTCATGCACTCACAGACATTGTGCATTCATATATTCAACAATCCTGTCATATCCAGACCACACTGTTTTGTAGCAGTAGTATGAGTCCTCCACTACTTCTGCCCTTGTGCTCTTTCCTCCCTCTCTTCAGTAATGATCCCTAAAGCTTGGGGGTGGGAAGGGTACCATACAGATGTCCCATTTAGGGCTGGGTACTACTCCATAGTCCCTTATTCTCTGCAGATTGATCAGCTATGAGTCTTTGATAATTGCCATTTACTGCAAAAATAAGCTCTGGTGAGGCTTGAGAGCTGCACTTATCTATGGGTGTCATAGCATGGATGTGGGAGGGGCTCACAAGTCCCATCCCTAGCTGAGTAGTTACTGGCAATTGATGATTGCTGGAGGAGGGAGAATATCGGTTTTCCTCAGGGAGGTGGCTCCTGGGAGGCCACCCATGTTCCAGTGAATGGTCCTACAGTCATACATGTACATGTAGCCCTAAGTGGACTCAGTATATTTATGAAGGAGTACATGAAGTTGAGATGGAAAAGTGGTGGTGGGCATGAGAAGAGTTGGAGGGGATAAAGTTAGGGGTGGATTTGATCAAAAATTATTATATTGTTGTATGAAATTCTCAAACAAGAAATGAAAAAAAATTAAATGACATAGTTCTTGACCTTGAGAAATTGTGACTTGAAGATGTGTTTTAAAACAGAAATCTCTAAGTTTCCTTACAATTTCTTTCTGTTGTTTTTTAAATTGCTATACTAAAAGAAATGAAGGAAATGGTTTTACTGCAACCCAGATTCAGAGACGACACATCATTGATGCTTCAGTTTTAGCAGTATTAGGTGGTCTTCTGAATAAAAATATACCTACAATTCCATAGGGTTCAAGCACCAAATGTCAGATTATCTCAATTTCTTGGCCAATTTCTGTCTATATCATTATAACAGATGACAATCAGAGCATAGATACAATTTTAAGTTCTGCTTTTAAAAACTTATCATTCGACTATATATATTTCCACTTTAAAAACAATATTCATAATTATGTCAGTTCAGAGTATTGTAATGGCTAAAATATCAGAAATTAAAATTAGTTTTTGTATTATAGAACATTTATATTGTTTAAGATTTTAAAAAATTCTTTCATTTTTGGGATTATACTATAATTACATCATTTTCTTCTTCCATTTCCTCACTCCAAATCCTCCCATATAGTTCTCCTTGATCTTCAAGTTCATGATCTCTTTTTTCATTCATTGTTGTTACATGCATATACACACACACACACATACACACATATATATATTCTGAAATCTAACTTACTCAGTCTGATTACTTGTACATATGTTTTCAGGATGACCATTTGGTATTGGATAAATAATAGGTGTGTTCTTTCCTGGGGAAAATTATTTCTCATGCTCTCCTTTTTCTTTTTTTAAGTATTTTATTATTTATTTTTATTTTACGTATATGTGAGTTTTGCCTGCAGGTATGCCTGTGCACTACATGCATGCTAGGCAAATGCAGGCCAGGAGAGGGCATTGGCTCCTCCAAACTGAAATTATAGACAGTTGTGAATTGTCATATGGGGTCAAGGAACTGAACTTGGTTCCTCTGAAGAACAGTTCGTGCTCTTACTTTTCTTTGTTAAGACAAATTCTCTATTTATATGCTTAAACTAATAGTGTTCCTGCTGTCTCAGCCTTCTAAGTGCTAGAATCACAGGTGTGAGCTAGAAGGACTGGGCAGAGATACTTTCTTTTATTTATATACTTTTTTTTTCTGAAACAGGGCTCCTAAATCCAAAGGGTTTAAATAACTTTTGTAGCTCTTCTTGTCTTCAATTCTTTTGCACTACATAGTACCTATAGTAGAGTCAACTCTTTAAATCTAAATATTGGCTTGGTGTGATGATGGGACAGGTCTGTAACATCAGCATTTGGGAGGCTGAGGCAGGAGGATTACAAGTTGAATGCCAGTCAGGACTGCTTGGCAAGTTTGAGTATATCTTAAGTTACACATTGAGACCCTGTCTCAAGAAAACCAAGAAACCATCAAACAAAAAAAAAATCTAAATGTTGGATATGGTGGGGAGATAGAAAAAAAAAGATATAGGTGTACCTTAAACTTTTTCTTTTCTTTTATCCTAATGACTTGCATTAGTGAAAGATAATAGTAAATAATCATGTTGTCATTCACCAAATCTCGCCTCACAGGATCAACATACAGAACATCCTAGCAAGACCACACTATGGATCTGGAAGCAAGAGTCCTAGTGTACTTGGTCATGAGATGTGTAGAGTGCTACAAATAGCATTATGCAAACAGATGGGAAAACTGTTGGCAGGCTTTGACTAAGCCTGCTCTTGGCTGCTTGTGTCTGGAGGACTTACTCAGGCCAGCAGGAACTCATAGCAGCTGCTGCTTGCCTAGAGATGGGCTGTTATTTGAACTGTCACCACCTGTTCCATTGGTTCCCCTTCACATGACAGTTGTGCTAATTGCTGTCAAAAGGAGAAATTCTGGGGTCCTCTTGACTGCTGTGCTACTACTGAAGACTGTGTTTGCCCTAAAAATTTCATATACACTTAAGTTTATTATTTTAACTTCAATAATGCAGAGGACAAATTATGCCTGATAATTTCCATATATCTATTTGATTACTTCACATGTGATTCCATTCATTATTAGTTAACAAACACAAGAAGTGTCTTTTTCTGGGAGTTTATGATGCACTACCCATTGTCTCAGGTGCTAGAAATATAAAGATCAGTAACACTTACTAGTCCTTGGGGAAACACTATGTGATGCAATAATAAGCTACAGTGGCAACTACCACAGGAATCCAGAATAAAAGGAAAGGGAAGTTAAAATTCCAAATAAGTTTTGTAGTTTATACTCATGAGAATTTCAAAAATAATATAAGGGTCATAACTAAGGCCATATCATGACTAGTAATCTATCCATAAGCTATTTCTCTATGTGTGAGCATTTATTTAGTATCCCAAACACCACACTCAAGTTCATTCCAGTTGGTAAGCTCCTTAACAGCTTGACTCAAAACTAAGTTACCTTGAGATATCTTTTTTTTTTTTTTGTGACAGGGTTTCTCTGTGTAGCTTTGGCGCCTTTCCTGGAACTCACTCGGTAGCCCAGGCTGGCCTCAAACTCACAGAGATCCACCTGCCTCTGCCTCTTGAGTGCTGGGATTAAAGGCATGCGCCACCATCGCCTGGCTGAAATATCTTCTTATTGAGACACATTCTCACTATGTAGCCTTGGCTGGCCTGGAACTCATTACGTAGACCAGATGTGCCTCCTAAAGATCTGGCTGCCTCTGACTCCCACTGTATCTTTTTAGTTACATCCTAACTCACTACAACTCTACATATAGAAGTCATATTGGCACATGTAAGAATTCTTTTTGGGAGCCCCTGCAGCCAGTCAGCAGGTAAGAGTCCTGCAGACAGGTCACTCCACCACTGCCACCACTCATTGGACTCTGTAACGTACAAGACCTGCTCTACCACCCAAACCCACCAAACCCACCATCCTCCCCCTGGCCAACTATACCCCGCAAAATCAGCAGCCCCTAGATGTAGTGGATAGCTGATTCAGCTTTTGGCCATGGGACTGGCCCTATAGTGACAACAGGTAACCACGACACCTGCCTAACACCTCCCCCAGGGCGTGGCCCAGGAGGAGCCCCTTAAGACTAGGGATGCCTACGTGACTAGCCCCTTCTCTTTTCACTTCTGGATAGCTCGTGGTCTCAGAAGCCAGACTGAAGACTGAACCACAATTCTCTGATGGATCATGTTGCTCTCTCTTTTTATTTTTGTATCTGTTCCCTCCCTCATTCCATAAGTTGTCCCTAAAATAAAACTATCTTTATTACTATATAACTAATTGGGTTGGCCTTGTAATTAATCTTACATCTGACACCCAATGTTGGGCTTGAACTCACGACCCTGAGATTAAGAGTCTCATGCTCTACCGACTGAGCTAGCTGGGCTTTAGGGGGTCGCCCAGATGCACAGCTCAATATTTTCTTTTAGAAAAGAAAAAGGGGAATATATAGGTATAGGATATTAAGGTAAATTATTGTATTTACTAGTAAACAAATTCAGTAAAATAATCAGCCTTAGAAAATTTACACTGATATTTGTATATTGATACAAATGCAAACTATTTTATATTCTTATTTTAAGATAATTTGTATATTGATACAAATACAGAACTATAATGGTTGTAATGTACATGTATTTCTACCTCTACTTGAAATATTTTGTATATTGATACAAATGTAAAATTGTATTTGTCATACTGTATGTATGTTCTACCTCTGTTTAGGATATTTTGTATATTGATACATATTTAGGATTACTGTTATATTGCATATTGCACTATATATACATTCCTACCTCTGGTTAAGCTAATTTGTGTATTATCACAATCTTGAGGTCATTGTCCTTACAGTACATCTGCCTATGGTCTGTTTATTTTGTTATGCAAAGCTTTAGTCCTTAAGTTATTTTAGTAGAGAAGACTTACTGAGTTATAGTCACTCATGCTTATCATTTCTATCCATAATTATGTTAGTTAGAATTTCCAGACTTACAGATACATATGTCAGATGGATAGGTATTCTTCAAACACTTCATAGACCTAGAGAATATGACATTTAAATGTTTTAATAACTTAGAATTCCATTGACGTGAGACACGATTGCTCCTGGTAGCACCGATCTAATCCCGAAAGAATGTTGGGCTTCTGAGACATTTCCATTTGGAAATTTATCTTCTTCTTGGTGTAAAAATGGCCTATGGGGCGAAGAACTGCCCTGTCTCGACTGCTGACAGTATGAATACTATCCCTCTGATATGAGCAGAACACAAAGAAAAGCGACTACAGAACTTTGCCAAGACAGGGTAAGATAGTCTTTCAAAAAAAACCTGCTTCTGAAAATAGTCTGACAAATACTCTAGGCCTGGAGCCAACCTGAATGTACCAACGATACAGAGAGATTCTAGGTGACTATCCAGGCTGCCAGCTGTCTCTGTCTACTCTCGCAAGACTCCAAAAAGTTGTTATTATAGGGTGTGGCCCAGGGGGAGCCCCTTAAGACTAGGGATGCCTACATGACTGACCCCTTCTCCTTCTGCTTCTGGATCGTTCACGGTCTTGGAAGCCAGACTGATCGCGTCTCTCTCCCTTTCTATTCCTGTATCTGCTCCCTCCCTCATTCTGTAATTTGTCCCTGAAATAAAACTATCTTTATTACTATATAACTAATTGGGTTGGCCTTGTAATTAATCTTACACCTAGAGCTACAAGTACCACCTCCACCATTTAGAAGAAGAGCAGCCTCTCTGTCAACAGCCCTCTCCAGCAACATCAGCAGATCCTATAGGCACAAGAGCCACCCACATCCTTTGGAAGAACAGGCATAGCCAAAACCTACACCAGTTGGAAGAACAGCCTCCATAGGCATGGGCACAACCCACACCAGTTGGAAAAACAGACATCATAGGCAAAAGTAAAGCCCACACCAGCCAGAAGAACTGGATTATATGCTGGATCTAGGCACCCAAACCCCCACAAACCTCACCTGAGACAACCCTACTTAACCTGACAACCAGCAAATAACCAGAACCCTTGGCCATTCAAGGCAAAAGACAATAAAGGAAACAGACAATAAAGGAACAAAAGACCCATCCAACAAAGACATCATAAGAATCAACACCTGTCCCTGTAATTATCCCAAACCCAGATGGGTAAATGACAGCGTAAGAATACATTCAACAACATAAAGAGCAATATGGCACAATTACAACCTATTCATTCCACAACAGCAAGACCTGAACATCCCAACACAGGTGAAGCAGAAGATAATGATCTTAAAAGTAATTTTATGAAAACGATAGAGGTCCTTAAAGAGGAAATGAAAAATTCCCTTAAAGAAATCAGGAAAAGATAAATAAAAATTGGAAGAAATCAATAAATCCCTTAAAGAAAGCCAAGAGAAAACAATCAAATGGGTGGAGGAAACAGTTGGAGACTTGAAAATTGAAACAGAGGCAATAAACAAAACACAAACTGAGGGAATTCTGGAAATGGAAAATCTGGTTAAATGGACAGGAACTACAGATGCAAGCATCACCAACAGAATACAAGAGATTAAAGAGAGTCACAGGTGTTGAAGATAGGATAGAGGAAATAGATCCATTGGTCTGAGACAGTTGTGTAGCATGCTCTGCTTAAGGGGCCCCCTGGCAGTAGGATCAGGATCCATCCCTGGTGCATGAGCTGGCTTTTTGGAGCCCACTACCTATGGTGGGACACCTTGCACAGCCTTGAT
>LZPO01089910.1:346467-363477 GCA_001675575.1 Neotoma lepida
GCGCCTTTCCTGGAACTCACTTGGTAGTCCAGGCTGGCCTCAAACTCGCAGGTATCTGCCTGCCTCTGCCTCCCGAGTGCTGGGATTAAAGGCATGCGCCACCACCGCCCGGCAGCTCTCCTTTTTGAAAGAGGTGGTGGCAGTGTAAGGTGAGGTTGGTAGCTGTTCCTAATTCCTCTGATCTCTGTCAGACTTTCACCCCTATCTCTGCCTCCATGTTTTATTTAGCAAGACCGTTTAGAAATTCATTTACAGGAGGACACTTGAGGAGAGGTGCCCACGGAGGCCAGAGGTATTGGATCACCTCAAGCTGTATACTAGGAACTGAATTTGTGTCCTCTGCAAGAGCAAGTTGCACTTTTAACCACTGAAACATTTTTCCAGCCCTTTATAAAATGTCTTAAATTATCTCTACATTGTAATACCTAAATAAAGTATAAATGCTATGGAAATATACTATGTTATTGTGGGATAATATCAAGAAAAACAATATGTAAATGTTCTGTATGGATACAATCTCCACCCCCGATATTTTTAACCCATTGTTGGTTGAGTTTATTGTGGGAGTCTGCTGGGAGACCAGCTCCAACCTTCTCCCACCTATTGAAGGGGTCTTGAGTGGAGGAGAGAGGAATTGGAAAATATTAGGTAGAAAGATAGAAAGAGATGATAAGAAAGACAGAGACACAGAATAGTTTCAGGAGGCTCTGCTTCAATACCCAGTCACCTTCATTTATTCAAAAGGGTTTCTTAAACAATGACAAGGGGAGAGGCAAAAGACCTCCCTCTTGCAAGATCAAAGCAATAATGTATAGCCAAGTGTAGACCCTTTCCAATACCTGGTAACCACACCCATGGTCAAATCATCTCCTTAGGCAGCACTGACTCTCTGACCCTGAGTTAGGTCTCACTGGATAGCCTCTGTGGGCCTCCACAGTTCATGGATATAGAACATATCCATAGATATGGAAGATAAACTATACATATGTTTCTAAACCATCAGGTCTTGGCTGATACTAGAACTTCTGCTATGAAAACCATTTCCTTATATACTGTTAATTAACCTTTAAGTTCTGACTCAATATTTTATATCCTCTATAACTTGAATTTGTATAGTCTCACTCAGAATCACCTAAAGTAATAAGTGATTTCTAAATCTCAGTTTCTTAAGTTTATTTCATTTATAGTGTTACTGTTTGGATATGGAACATACTTCATAAATGGCTCATGTACTGAAAGCTTTGTCGTCAGATGGCAAATCAAGTCTTAAGAGATGACACCTCTAAACTTAATAGATGGATTAATCCCTTGATTGAGTTTAGTGAATCTTTCTCTGTCCCACCAGCCAGCTCCTAAATCGTGACATGGAGACTTATTATTAATTATGAAAGCTCAGCCAATATCTTTGGCTTATTTTAAACTAGTTCTTATAAATTAAATTAATCTAGTTCTATTAATTTACTTTCTGCCTCATGGCTTTATTTCCTCATCTTTGTAGTGACCCTTTTGATTGCTCTGCATCCCCTGGCATCTCTACCTTCTTCTTCCCAGCATCTTCTCTGCCCTGAAAATCCTGCCAAGCTATAGCCTGTTCAGCTTTTTATTAAACCAGTCCAAGTGACACATCTTCACACAGTTGATTTCATAACAGTTGATTCATAATATGATGGCATTATTGAGATATGGGTCTAGTTAAAAGGAATATGTCACAGGTGGCATGCCATAGAAAGGCATAATTTGCCTTTAGCCCCTTTATATATCTCTCTGCTTTCTGCCTCTATAAAGTGAGCAGATATAGCCTAGGGCACATCTCTTCCATGATATTCTACTTTATCATAAGCCTAGAAAAATGGATCCAAGTGACCATGGACTAAAACCTCTCAAACTGAGGAAAAAATACAGCAGTTCTCTCTTAAGTTGTTTACAGCAGATCTTTAACCACACCAATGAAAATCTGACTAATAAAAATGGTACTAAGCATTAGTTTCATTTTTTTGACAGAAACTGACCATGTGGTTTAGATGCCATTGGAACTCATTTATGGGAAAAATTTGGAGAAGCTCGCCGGATGAGGCTGTAAGTACTGTAAAATGAGCTTAATGGACAATTTTTGTATGACCCCAGAAGATAAGAATTCCAACAAGAATATAATAAATAGACTTTGTTCATAATGTTGCAGATCGAAGTAAGGACTTTATTGGATTAGTTACTTGCATGTGTATTCTGTCAAAGAATTTGCCCATATATTGTCCATTGTCTGAGACTTTCTAGGAGTCTGAGTTTAAAGGTTGTCTTAGTGTTGCTATTATTCTGAAGAGAAACCATGACCACAGCAACTCTTATAAAGGAAACCATTTACTTGGGGCTGGATTACAGTTCAGAAGTTAAGTCCATTATCTTCATGGTGGGAAGCATGGTGGCACACAGGCAGACATGGTGTTGGAGAGGTAGCTAAGAGCTCTACATCTGGATCCACAGGGAGCAGGAAGAGAAAGTGAGCCAAACTGGGCCTGGCTTAAGCATCTGAGACCTCCAAGCCTGCCCCGCAGTGATACTCTTCCTCTAATAAGGCCACACCTACTCCAACAAGGCCACACTTCCTAATGGTGCCACTCCCTATGAGCCTATGGGGGCCATTTTCTTTCAAACCATGGCAAAGGTGATAAGTTAGTTAATCTGGTGGAGGAAATTTTAAGACAGTCCAGCATTCAGGCTGTGGCATGGGTGTTAGTCAGATCACATTGAGGCTTGGAAAACAAACGCAGAACAGAAAAAAAAAATAAAAAACTCACAGAATACCCAGAACAGACACATGTAAATTTGGGGTCATGGAAATTGTAATTATTAGAGACTAGCACCATTAAAAACAAACAAAGCATGTTGCAATGCTCTAATAAGAAAAATACTTTGGCTCTGTGTGGTGCCATGTACCTCAAATCCCAGTACTTGAGAAACAGAGGCAGGGGGAATCTCTATGAGTCAGAGGATAGTCTGGTCTACATAGTTAGTCCAGGCCAGCAAAGACTACATAGTGAGACTCCGTGTCAAGAAAAAAAAAAAAGAAAGAAAACTTTAAAAGCACTTCAGGAATTGGTGAGCCCCAACCCATGGTATGGTCAAAAGCATACAAGTGTAAACTTATTTATAAGCTTTTCTCTTGAGACTGAGTGTCATTAGAAAACCCTGCTCATACAGGTCCACTCTGGGGATGTTTCCCTGTATTTAGATGGACGGCACTCAAACACCACTTCAGTATAGTCTAAAGTGGCCTAGCTACTGCTTGAATTGGCAGTAAAACTTGGCATTTATTGTTCAGGTTGTGCTAGTTTTGTAGTCATGAAAAATGTAAGTCAGGTCATTCCAAACAAATTTCCAAGAAAAGTGCAGAAAGCTGGAAAATGTGTGACAGGGTCAGAGTCTTTGTAGACAGCTTCTCAAAGATTGGTGCATGTAGCTCTGAGAGTGAAGTCTAAGCTACAGAGAAGATCCAAAGAAGTTAGAGATGGTAGAAATGTGGACTGATTGTTGAGGGGACCACAGGTAGTGAGCAGAGAGGAAGAAGCTTTATAGACCACACCTGGAAATGTCAGAGGGACAGGGTTTCCAAGCCCACTGGAGCTCACACCATGCCACCATGTACCCCAGATATGGTTCATAGAGCTACATTTAATGTTTGCCTTGTTGGGTTTCAGTATTTCTTTGGTTCCATTTCTCATCTTTATGTCCTCATTCTTCCCATTTGGAATGGGAATATGATGTACCCAGCATGACTGATAGGGCTTGTCATGGAATGAGGAAAGGACAGACACACAGATATAAGTACAGAAAGGGGGATCAGGTGGACAAGTGCTAATTCTGATGGAGTGGCATGAACTATATAATAACCAGGAACCTCAGTATATTTATTATTTATAGCATGAGAAAGAGGGGTTAGCAAGTCTCCATGAGAGGTCTCTGTTTTGGGTTTAGGTAATTGGGAAAATAATTTTTAAAGCTGAACACTAAGTCATAGAACTTACATTTCAGTGGCTGCATGTAACAGAAAATACAGAATACAGAGGAAAATATTTTTAAAAGTTGCTAATGAAACAATACACAATAGTAATGAATACTATGGGGGGATGAGCATCTGACATCTGTAATTCAGACATTATAACATCCAGCATATTCTATATTCCGTCAAATATATTATATCTGCAACAGCAGAAGAATGTAGGGTTTATTCCCAAGGAAAAATAAATCAATAGAAATTTTAATTGGGGTAGCCAAGACACTGTTTTATTTTAATAGATGGAAACTTAAATAAACTGCTTTAAACATGATCAAAGAGTTAAAGGAAACCCCTGATAAGGAACTAAAGAAAAACAAAAGAACAATACTTTGCAAAATAGAGAATACAAGCTAGTACAGAAATTTCCCCCAAAGAGCCAAATAAAAACTCTGGTTGTGAAAAGTAAAATAACTGAAATGATGATTTGCTAAGGGGATCCAACAAAATTTGATGAGATAAAAGAAAAAAAATAACTTGAAGAAAAGTCAATTGAGATAATCTCATCTGAGAAACAAAGTGAAAATAACAAAGAACAACGAGCAAAGTTTAAAGAGTCTCTCTCTACCTACCTACCTGTCTGTCTGTCTGTCTGCCTATCTATCTATCTATCTATCTATCTTTCATCTATCTATCTATCTATCTATCTATCTATCTATCTATCTATCTATCTATCATCTATCTATCTACCTATTTACCAGAGAAAATTGTTGAAAAACTATTTGAAGAAATGATGGCCAAAACTTAACAAAGCCGATGAAGTACAGATTAAAATCATCCAAGAAGCATAATGAATTCCAAGAGAGATAACTCAGAAAGCCACACTGAGACTCATTATCATTAAACTGCAATAAAACAAAATTAAAAAAAAAAGCAGGGAGAGAATCTTGAAAGAAGCAAGGGATAATCAACTAGTCAGGAAAGAAAAACAACCTTTTATTGTGTTGGTGGCACATGCCTTTAACCCCAGAACTCAGGAGGCAGAGGCAGGTGGATCTCTCTGAGTTTAAGGCCAGCCTGGTCTGCATAGTGAGTTCCAGGTCAGCCAAGTTGACACAGAGAAACCATATCTTGAAAAAAAATAATCAGCTTGTTTTCCTCATGGTATTGTTATAAGATTAATAGCTGTTTTTTTTTTTAAATCTATATTGTAGAGACCAGAAAATAATGAGATCATGACCCCTCCAAATGCATATTTGACATGTTGAGTGAGAAAGAAAAAAAAGCTAACCAAGAATTCTCTGTCTGGTAAAACCATCTTTTGCAAAGAAGTAGAATTGAAGAAAATTTCAGATTAAACAAAGATAGATGGAGTTTATCACTAACAGAGTTAGCCTAAAATGAATGCTAATGGACTTATAAAAAGCTGAAGTGAAAAGACTAGACAGAAATGCAAGGATATAAAAGATATAAAAATATAAAAAAGTAGCTACTCAAGTAAGTTGAGAAACTAGTAGTTTTGGTTTGAGGTTATAACTGCTGTTTATTGCTCCCACATGGTTTGAAGAATGAGTGCACCAAACAGTGATTATAGATTTATGCTAGTGAATGTACAATTTATAAAGATGAAATCACAATAATAACCAAAGAATGAGTTATAAAGACCATTTTTTGAATGCTATTGAAATTAAGGTGGTACGAATTCAAGCTTGAATATTATAATGATATCAATTATAATTCACAGGGAAACCGATAACAAAAACATTAAAAATATATATGAAATGAATGAATAAAGTTAATGAAAATAATATAGTATATTTGAGAGATTAATTAAACAAAGAAGCGGAGCATTCTAGGGACTGAAGAACCAAATATTTATATGATAAAGAAAGTAAATTAAGAACTGGCAGAAATACTTCTTCATCAGTAGTTACTGTCAATATAGATAGATTGGGCTCATTCACTACATGATAGAAAGTTATAGAATGGACTAGACACAGATCTAACTCATACTGTCCTCAAAATATTCACTTTATATCCAAGGACAAAAATAAATTGAGTGCAAGAGATTGAAAAAAGCTACTGTCTGAAAATTGAACATGAACAAATGACATCTGTGGTGACTATACTAGTACAGACCCAATAAACTGTAATATATAAAGTATTACAAGTTACAGAAAAAGACATCACATATTTTTAATAGTGTCAACCATCATGGATATTGTGTTGTTAAGTATTCTGTCAATGTAACATATACCTGAGATTAAAGACAGCTTATTAAGATTTATTTAGGCTTATTGTTTTGGGAGTTTCAGTTGATGGTTAGTTGGCTTTACTGCTTTTGTACCTTTGTCAATCCAGCACATCATTTTGGGGCACATGTGATAGAACCAAACCTCTTACCTCATATCTGGGAAGAAAAAAAAGGCAAGGGTCCTAAGGTTGCTTTCAAGAAGATCAAATATCACTGTTCTAGGTTTCATCCCTCAAATTCCATCATGGAGAACATATCTTCAAAATATTGGCCTCTCAGAGACATTCAAGATACAAATTATAAGATAAAGATACACACACACACACACACACACACACACACATACACACACACACACACATATATATATATATATGTTACAACTATATAGATATCACCCAACAGAAATCCAAAATCATACGAATCAAAATTGACATAAACTAAGGACCATTTGAGGGGTTTCATGGAAACCTAATAAAGCAGAAGCTTCCTATAATATATACATATATGAAGATGATCTAAATGATATCACCAAATAATGGAGGAGACAGAGCCCCAACTGGACATCTCCTGTCACCAAATGAAGCTTCCAGTACCAAGAATGAGTTGCATCTAATAGAGTTATTGGGCAAAACGGTCCCAGGAGAACCCCCAAACAACCAAGACTTTTGTCAAGGCATTATGGATAGCTCTTCACAAACTGATAGAAAGGTCCTGTAGTGGTATTTGCTCTGCCCCTGACCCTGGGCTATATGGTCTGAAGGAGGCAGTACTTCTTGCTGTCAATATGTGACATCTTAAAATCTGAGAGAGGGGTCATGAGGTCCCTTCTCCCTGCTGCCTGCTTCCTGGTATTATCAAATTGGCAGGTGGATTCATTCCTGGTCAGATCAGAGGACGACTTCAGCTGTCTACTCTGTTCTGTTTAAATGCTTGTGAAAAAAATCCAGAACCGGGGAAACCAACTGAGATACATATGAAGGTCTTCCAGGGGTCAAAAGGGTGTTTACTGATTTTTTACAAAGACTGATCAAGGTTATAAACAAAATAATTTTTATCAGTCTAAAAATTAAGACAAATATCATCTCAGTCTTTGGCTTTTGATAATGCTAATACAGAATGCAATAGAATACTTGCACCTTTAAAGGTCAGGTCAGCACCTTTTGAGGAATGTATTCAACATAAAAATGGTTTGAGTCTCTTAACTGTGGTAATGAGGCTTGGATAGGAGAGGTGATTTCCAAAGGTGGAATTGGAGGCCTCAAAGTACCAAATGTTTTAACTGTGGTACACCAGCTTATTCAAGGAGAAATTGTGTACAGGGTACCTCTAGAAGCTTCTTCTGGAAATAACCCAAACAGGAGACCTCAACCTTCTGGCTTATGCAGAAGATGTGGCAAAGGCTGACATTGGACCAATAAATGAAGATCAACAAGAGATATACAAGGCAACCCTTTACCAGTGGGAAATGCCTCAGGAGGCCTCTCACAGGCCCCCAAATTGAACATGGTCCAAACATTTCCAATCATTGTAGAGGAAATTCCTCCCCAGGGCAATTAAATAACCCAGTGCCTAATGTAAATAATGATACTGCACTGGATGGTAGAACAACTTTGATAGATGAATCAAAAATTCCAAAAAACACCATAAAATGAATATTTTGACAGACTTCCATAAATGAACAAAGAGCAAAGCTTAGTATGAATTAACAACATTGTCCTGGAAGGACTGGTGAGCATGGGTGTGGATGTGACTATAATTACACCAAAATCATAGCATCTGAATTGGCCTCTTCAAGAGGTAGATGTCCAATTTCTAGGAATTGGAACCTTACCTCAGATAAAACAAAGTTTGAGATGGATTGAATGCATAGGGCCAGAAGGGCAAAGAGGAAGGCTGAAGCCATATGTGGCAAATATAGCAGTGAATCTTTGGGGCTGAGATTTGTTACAGCAATGGAATACCCAGATTAAAATTCCTCCAATCTCAGAAGTGGAATATAGACTAATTCATGTTTCTGGGGTTAATATTATGAGATACTATAAAGAAAAGCTATCAACCATTCAGGCTGTACATAAATAGAGCACAACTCCTGTTGAACTCTCAGAAGTACCAACAGCCCTACCTTTAAAATGGCTAACTGATAAACCTGTCTGGGTTGGACAATGGCCTATGACCAAGAGAAACTACAAGCTTTAGAATAGCTTGTTCAGGAGCAGTTAAATGCTCAACACATTGAAGAATCTACCAGCCCTTGGAATTATCTTGTATTTGTTATTAAAAAGAAATCTGGTAAATGGAGAATGCTGATAGATCTGAGGGCCATAAATAAAGTAATTCAGTCTATGGGCTCCCTACAGAATGGTATGCTCTTCCCCTCTTTGTTACCTAATGAATGGCTTTTTATAGTTATTGACTTAAAGATTGTTTTTTTTCAAACCATACCTCTACAAGAAAAAGATAGAGAAAAATTTGTCTTCACAGTACCTACTTATAATAATTCCCAGCCAGTCAAGAGATATCAATGGAAGATTCTCCCACAGGGAATGTTAAATAGCCCCACCTTGTACCAACATTTCATGCAAAAACCATTGGAAATAATTCATGTACAATTTCCACAATCTATAATCTACCATTATATGGATGATATCTTATTAGCTGATCCAAAGTTAGATACTTTAGAAAGCATGTTTGAAGAAATAAAGAAAGTTTTGCCTCACTAGGCATTACAAATTGCTCCTGAAAAAATACAGAGGAGATTCTATTAATTACTTAGGATATAAGATAGATCTACAAAAAATTAGACCCCAGAAGGTACAACTCAGAAGAGATCAATTACAGACTCTTAATGATTTTCAAAAATTGTTAGGAAGCATTTCCAACTTACAGATAGTCATTGGAATACCTAAAGATGGACTGGTAAATTTAACCAATATCCTAAAAGGGTACAAGGACTTAAATAGTCCAAGAGAATTATCATCTGAAGTTGAGAAAGAATTGGCTCTAGTAGAAAAGAAAATATGAGAGCACATGTGGATCATGTGAATCCAGAACTTAACTGCATTCTGGTCAAATTACCCTCCAGACACTCCCCCACAGGGATTTTGATGCAGAAGGAAGATATTATATTGGAATGGATATTTCTACGATGTAAACCGAGTAAGAAGTTAAAAACTTATGTGGAAAGATCTCTGATTTGATTCTAAAAGGAAAATTAAGACTTCATCAGTTGACAGGAATGGACCCAGTAGAAATTGTAGTACCTTTAACTAATGAGGAAATTTCATCTTTATGGAAAGATAATGAATACTGGCAAAGAGCCTGCGGTAACTTTTTGGGAGAGATTAACAATTGTTATTCCAAAAGCAAGAGAGTAGAATTCAAAAAAAAATGGGTCCTTCCTCACATCATATGGCAAAAACCAATCTCTGGAGTTCCCACATTCTATATTGATGTAAATAAATCAGGAAAGGCAGGATATAAATCAGGAGACTTAAGTTTCAAAGCCCCTACAATTCTGTACAATAGGCAGAACTGTATGCCATTCTTATGGTACTAATGGACTTCATAGAACCTCTCAATATAGTCACTGACTCTCAATATGCAGAGAGAATTGTTTTACAGGTTGAAACTGCTGAATTTATTCATGATAACACAGAACTAACTTCACTATTTATACAACTATAGGAAATCATCAGAAATAGAGACCATCCTATCTATATAACACATATCATATCCATACGGGTCTGCCAGGTCCTCTAGCACAAGGTAATAATGAGATTGATCTATTACTAATAGGTAATGTGCCAGAAGCCTCAGAATTTCATAAGAAACACCACGTAAATAGCAAAGGTTTGAAAAGGGACTTTTCCATCACTTGGCAACAAGCCAAGGAAATTGTAAAGAAACTGGCCTACTTATTCTTTCTATAACCAAACTCCATTACCTGCAGGAAGCAATCCTAAAGGTATACAAAGAAATGAAATTTTTCAGATGGATGTGTTTCATTTTGCATAATTTGGAAGATTAAAATATGTACACCATACCATTGACACCTATTCAGGAATTCAATGGGCAACTTCTATGAGTTCAGAAAGAGCTGACTCTATAATTACACACCTATTAGAAGTTATAGCCATCATGGGAATATCTGTACAAATTAAGACTGACAATGCTCCAGCATATGTCTCAAATAAAATGATACTGTTTTTTTCTTGTTACAATATAAAGCATATAATATAAATTCCACAGGGCAAGCAGTCATAGAAAGATATAATAGAACTTCAATGGATATGCTAAATAAGCAGAAAGAGATAACAGTGACCCCCTAGAAATAGATTACATAATGCTTTATTAACCTTAAATTTTCTTAATGCTGATGAGAAAGGGACAACAGCTGTGGAGAGACATTGGATAACAGAAAAAACTTCTGAGCTAAACCAACCTGTTTACTTCAAAGATGTGTTGACCTCAGAATGGAAACCAGGATGCATCCTATGTTGGGGAAGGGGTTTTGCTTTTGTTTCTGCAGGAGAAGAAAATCTATGGACATCAACAAAATTAATAAAAATTCAATTCAAGCAGGAGAAACCCCTTGATGAAGAGAAGTGATAGCTCATCCACTGATGTGATAATTCTACAAGTTGTAAGGAAAACTCAACCAACAAGGGTCAGGGCAGGGTTCTGTTTTTTGTCTTTAAAGGATAATAGAAATACCCACCTTCAAGAAATCATAAGGCCTTGGACATCCAGATGTCTACAGCAGAAGGGAATGACCCATTTGTACCAATATATTCTACAGGGTAATATCTCACTGTCTAACATCAATATCTCTTTAACTCTAGAATAGTTGTGGTCCCAATTCAAGTATAAATCAAGCTGGCTTTGGAGTTGGAAAGTGGCTCTCTTTTTCTCTGAACCCAAGCATGTTGATAAAAGAAAAAAATAAGGAGATTCTGTCTCATATCAGAAGAGTCAACTGGTGTGGAACAGAAGAAAATCAATAATCTAGGGACCATTGTTGTCAAGATTCTATTTCTCTCCATACTTATTCTTGATTTCTCAGAATCCTTCCTCACATGTCATGTCATCTTAAGAGTCAAAATTTCTGTTTTGATATTAATAATGTTCAAGTTTTCCACAGTGAAAAATAAATCTTTCCAACAGCAATCCATGAAGTCTCCAGAAGGAAGATGGGGCCCCACAACAACGACTCTACTTGGTCCATGATGATGCCACTGAACCAGAATGGTATATTTTGATCAGATTTGAACTGTGAACTCTTCAGGACAGTTCCAAAATAAGATGGTTTATCATATTATACTTCTAGCCAGAATCTCAGATAACCTTATCTATTACTCTGAAACTGTCTGCAAACATTACAACTAGTCCTATTGAGGCTTAACCATTTGGCTTTCTTACAGGATCCCACAGAGATACTGCAGGAAGCAAATTTAAGAAAATGACACTCCCTCTCCCAAAAGTTTTCATTTTCTCAGCATTTGGATAAGTTGTTATAGGGTTGTGGGGGGACAATAAAACTTAGACTCAGGATTCTTTTTTGGAAAAGCAAAAAGGGGAAACAGATAGGATAGGATATTAAGGTATAGGCTATTAAGGTAGACTATTGTATATACTAGTAAAATAATTTGGCAAATGATCAGCCTTACATAATTTGCATTGATATGGATTCTTGTATATTGAAATAAATATAAACCATTTTTCTATTCTTATTTAAGATAATTTGTATATTGATACAAGTTCAAAACTATAACTGTCATATTGTATACATGCTCCTACTCCTATTTGAAATATTTTGTATATTGATACAAATGTAGAATTATGTTTGTCATACTATCTGTATGTTCTACCTCTGTTTAGAATATTTTGTATATTAATACATATTAAGGATATTGTCATACTGCACTATACATTTCTAATTCCATTTAAGATATTTTGTATTGTAGCGCCTGCACTGCAAGTTATCCTCCAAGTTTTGAGCGAGGGGCTGAGGATTGAACAGAGACAAGACAGCAGGTCATCCGTCTCAAGAGAATGCCGTTTATTCTTGGGAAAGGGTGGGATATATATAGGGCAGCAACACAGGCTCACAGCAGGATGGAAAATCCCCATTGGTCAAGTTCAGGTGTTTGGCCTCAGCTTGTTTACTCAAACAGCTCCGGTACAGGGGAAGAAGAACTTGTAATTGACTAGCTCCAGGGGAAGAAGAACTTGTAATTGACTAGCTCAAGAGGAAGGAGTCAAGAACAAAAACATCCTGTGCGAGGCAAGCAGGTCAACAGTTCAAACCAGATTGGGGGTTCAGGGCCCAACATTGTATATTGTCACAATTTTGAGGTAATTGTCCTTATACAGTACATCTGCTTACAGATTGTTTACCTTGTTAATGTGAAGCTTTAGTCCTTAGGTTATTTAGGCAGATAAGACTTACAGATTAATAGTCACTTATGCTTGTCATATCTATAATTACGTTAGTTAGGTTGTCCAGATTTACAGAAACATAGGTCAGATGGATAGGTAATATTCAAATACTTCATAGACCTAGAGAATAAGGCATTTAAATGTTTTGATAACTTAGAATTCTGTTGAAGTGAGACATGATTGCTCATGGCAGCACAATCTACTCCCCCCAAAAATGTTGGGCTTCTGACACTCTGTATGGAAGTTTGTCTTCTTCTTGGCAAAAAATGGCCTACTGAGCAAAGAACTGCCCTTGCCTCAACTGCTGGAATTATGCATGCTGTCCTTTCCAGATGAGCAGAACACAAAGAAAAGTGACTGCTGAACCTTGCCAAGACAGGGTAAGACTGTCTTTCAAAATTCCTGCTTCTGAAAATGGTCTGTCAGATATTCTAGGCCTGTAGCCAATAATGGATGTCCCAATGGTGCTGAGAAACATTAGGTGACTGTCCAGGCTGCAATTTTTTGGAAATTGCTTGCTTGCACTTCCTGTTTTCTCAGGTAATATTATTTGCCTCCTCAGGTCTTTGATGGGGTTGAAGACTAGATAGTTACAGTTATAATCCTCTTGTATCTTAGTTAAGAACTTTTAGGTACTAAAGTTAGATTCTTCAGGATAGGACAGCTATTGGAGTAATCTCTGTAGCATGCCATTTACTTATGGTCTGTACATTTCTGGACATTTAGCATGTATTTCTTGTTTAATGTTATTCTTGTTGATTGTGGTTCCATTTTGGTTTATGTTATTACCCTTTGTTTCTCTTGGAGAATACTTGATAATCATTCTTATTGTATATAGTTTGCATTAGACTTAGAACCTTCTTATTTAGACAAAAAGGTGAAATGTAGTGGTATTTGCTCCACCCATGACCTTGGGCTACTATGGTCTGAAAGAGGCGGTACTTCTTGTAGTCATACATGACATCTTAAAAGGTGAGGAGAAGAGGGGTCATGAGGTCCCTTCTCCCTGCTGTCTGCTTCCTGGTGTGATCGAATTGCCAGGTGGATTTTCTCCCTGTCAGATCAGAGGACGACTTCAGCTGTCTACTCTGTTCTGTATTTGTGAGTGTATTTCCTCGATTTACCCTTTCCATAATACTCCTTAAGCAGACTCCTGTGGATCTATCTCATTAAGGTCCAATTGCTGAAGACAGCCTACACAACTCATTGAACACTGAGAAGTCAAGCTGGTGCCTACATAGAGCCTTCACCCCTATGGACTAGTGTTCATGTATTAGAAGGTATTCTGAATGCTACCAAAGGAGAAAGGTAAAAACCAACCCAGCTACAAACTCTCTGATAAACAAGAGTGACCTGTTTGCAAAATAACAGTGGTGCATTGGTGGTACAAATCTTATGAGAGTAATCAACCAACGTCTGATTTGAGGTAAGACCCATTCCATGACATGGAACTCATAGCCAGTGCTGTTTAGGTGGCCAAGAACTTGAGACTAGATAAGCCGGGGACCTAGGGGCAAACCAAATACTTTTCTTCTAAAGGAATATAGCAATAAAATGACTCCTGATGACATTCTGCTATTCTCAGATCTATGCCTTCCTTAGCTATCATCAGAGAAACTTTCTCCTACAGCACATGAGAACAAATACAGAAACTCACAGTCAGAAAACATGAAGAAAGTGAGATATCTTGGAACACTTATCCCTAAAAGGGATGGATCTATCAACTCCCCCCACCCCTGCCATGCTCAGGGAATCCTGTGGAAGAGGAGTGTAAGAGCTAGAGGGGATGGAGGACATGCAGGAATCAAGGCCTTTTAGATATAACAGGGCTGGTGGACATACAAACTCAGAGACGATGTGTGGGATGGCTCAGCCCTAACAGGCCTGAGGACCAGCCAGCCCAAACCAGTAATGAGAACATGTGCATAAGATATTTCCTGAGAGCCAACCTAGGTCTGCCTAAGATACTTCCTGAGAGCCAACCTAGGTCTGCCTAAGGGCCTTAGCAACAGGAGCTGAGATATGATCTGAGATGACCTGGACCAATGAGAGGCAGCCATGTCACACTAGCAGATGTATGTTCATCAGACCTTCCCCTGGGGTGGGGTGGAGGGTATATAAGGCTTGCCTCTTTGTGAATAAACTGAGCTTGTTGTTTCAACATCCTTTCAGAGTCTGTGTTATTGACTCTGTGCCTACTCTCCCCCTTCCCCAAAGGGAGCAGCACAAGACCCTGCCACAACTATGGCAACATTCACAGGGCCTACACAGTTCTGCAAAAGATGGGGTCCTAGATCTTAGAGGAGAAGTGGACACATGTTCCAATCCCTAACCTAGAAGATTTCTCCAATTGATACCTACTTTTAAATGAAAAAATTATTTTTCTCAAGGGAGTTTCACTGCAGAAACAAACCACTCCAAAGGGTAGGCTGTATGCCCAGCAGTAGATAGATGGCCAATAGAAAACAAACTCAATGACATCATTACAGATTCTTTGTCTCATACTATTAAGTCAGGACATCTTTTTACAGTTCTTTTGCTTAGACATCATGGCTTCTGGTTTTGAGTTTTTATGGGATTTCCATGTGTGCTAACCTGTGTATGTATGTGTGTGAGTGTGCATCTGCATCTTGTGCTTTTCCTTTGGCCCTTTTTCTTTCTTTTTTTTTTGGTCGTTTTGTCTATTCTGATTTGTTTCCTTTTGATTTATCTTATCTCATTACCATTCCTTCGATGCCTGTTTGTTTTCTTAGAAGAGACAGAAAGGGTGTGAATCTAGATGAAGAGGTGTGAAGGAAATGGGAGGAGTAGAAGATGGGAAACCATAATCAGAATATGTTGAAGGAAAAAGATCTATTTTCAATAAAAGAAAAATCACAAAATTCATGTGTATTAACAAAGAAAAAAAACTGACACAATGAAATAAAAATAAGTCTGTGTTAATAATAGAGATTTTAATATCCCAATTTTAAAAATTAGTTCTTTGAGAATTTCATACAGTGTGTTTTCATCATATCTACCCCCACTCCAACTCCTTCCAGATCCACCCTCCCTTTCCTTTTTTTTCACCTATAGAGTCTAATTTGTGTTTCCTATATATTATTGCATATGTGACCTTCCACTGGAGGATGGTGAACTTATCAGGACCTGCACTCTTAAAGAAAATTGCCTCTCCCTCTCCCAGCAGTTATTGTTTGCCCGTACTTCATTGGCTAGGTGTGGACTTAGCAGGCAGCTCCTACAGGGAGGTGAGGAAACTCCAGAAAGGAGAAATAGATGGGTAAGTGTCTTACAGAGTTGTGCCTACATGGTGGGGCCCCAGAGAGTGCAAGAGGTTTGAGATACCCATGTGGTGGGTGCCCCAGCATAGGAGACTCCGAGAGCCAGAGAAAGGACACTTACTGAGTAGATGAGTAGAGGCAGATGGTTAAAGCAGGTGGTGGGAAGAAGTGACTAGAGTCAGACTCTAGAATTTGGAGTCAAATATGGTGGGTGGCAGAAGCCAACAGAAACAAGTGAGCCATCCATACCTTAGGAGAGTCAAATCAGTAGCTTGGTTCAGAGAGGTCAAATCCCTTAAAAGGGAACTCATATATGCCACTCCCAGGTTTCAGCACCAGATGAAAAAAAAATGAGGACATGACTACTCACATCATGAGAAGAAGGTTTATTGTAGATATGAGGGAGAAAATAGCTAGAGGCTTCTGGAAGTGTACAGACTGAACATGGCCGTGAGAGGAGGGAGGGAAGAATGAGAGAGGAAGGGGGTGGAATGCAGACCAAGAGTGATTCAAGAGCAGAGCCAGCCAGGAGCTCAGAGAGCATATAACTAAAATGGTTGAGGTTATTATATAAGGATCAGAGACTGCAGGAAGCAGAAGCCCAGGCCCTGGGAGGGAGAGGTTTAGTTTAGGGGGTGGGGTGAGAAGTGCTGGGAGGAGCCACAATTACTGAGTGATGCTGAGAAAGAAGGAAGGAGCCACAGGTACCAAATAATGCTGGAAGAGCTGGCCAGCTTCTGCTTTGATGTTAATAGGCACCTCAGTTAACCATTTGCTCTGGATTTCTTTGAGACCTAACAATAAATTACCAGAAACAAAATTTCTCAAATTACACTTACAATGCCATGAAAGTTACTTAGGAATAAATTTAAGGATATGAAAGACTAAAAGCTTTAAAATGTTATTAAGACAAATTAAAGAACACCAAAATAAATGAAAAGGTATCCTATGTTCATGATCCATCCCTGGTGCAGGACCTGACATTTTGGAGCCCAGTGCCTATGGTGGGATACCTGGCTCAGTCTTGGCGCAGGGAGGAGGGTCTT
>LZPO01089910.1:363610-388835 GCA_001675575.1 Neotoma lepida
AAAAGGAGTGGAAGATCTTTTTAATAATAAAAAAATAAATTTAAAAAAAAGAGTGAATAATAGGAGGCTGGAAAAACTTATCAAAACAGTTTATCGATTTAGTACAATCTCTATTGAAATCCAGATGTAATATTTTTATCCAAAACTAAAAAAAGTAAAATTTCCTAGAAATTATGTGGATTTGCAAGTAACTAAAACAATTTTGAAAATAAAAAGTTGGAGGACTCTTACTTCCTGATTTTAGAACTTCTAAACTACAGTAATGAAAACAGTGTACAACTGGCATAAGGATAGACATAGTAATATACATCAGTGGATAAACCCATATTTTGAGTTAATTTGATTAGTATACAAAGACCAATGAAAAAAGAATAATCTTTTCAACATATTATTCTGGGACAAGTTTTTTTTTTTTCAGGCAAAGGACTCACTCTGTAAACTAGGCTGGCTTGAACTCACTATGTAGCCCAAGCTGGCCTTGAACTTATTGCAATACCTCTGCCTTGAACTCCCAAACATGTTTGAGGAATGAGGCATCATGATTAGCAACAACTGGAAATTTATCTGCAAAAGAATAAAAATAGATCCATAGATCCTTACCTCATGCCATAAATTATTTTTCCTTCCTCCCTCTAAACCCTTTCATGTCCCTCTTAATTTCTTTCAAATTCATGATCTCTTTTTTCATTATTGTTACACACACACACACACACACACACATACACACACACACACACACACACAAACACACACACACATATTCCTAAATAAATAAATACAATCTGAACTCTTTGTATAATGTCACTTTTGTGTGTATGTTTTCAAGTCTGACCTTATGGAATTGGATTACCAATTCATATGCTCTTCTCTGGGGAAGATTATTTCTCTTATTCTTAGCACTCCTTAGTTGCCTGTAGTTATTTGTCTAGGATTGTGGCCTTGTGAGCTTTCCCCATTTCATGTTAACATGTCTATTGGTGTAGTCCTTGCTCAGGTCATGTTTAGGCAGCCATGATGGTGATACTTCATGAGTGTAGCTTCTGACATTTCTAGGAGACATGAATTAGCAGCAATATCTCTGTTCCTCTGGCCCTTACAATCTTTCTGCTCCCCTCTTCTGCCATGATCCCCAAGTCTTAGGTGCAGGTTTTTTTAATAGGGTTATCAGTTGGGACTGGGCTTCACAACTCTGCATTTTGATTGGTTGTGTTTTTCTGCAATGGTTCCCATCCTTTGCAAAGAGACCAGAAGGAACCATATAAGTTTCCAAAGGATGAAGATAATCAACAGTCCTATGTATCTATGATGTCTATGAACCATAACAATGACCAGCATGGCACCATAACCCTAAAAGTGCAGTAGTGGTACACACACCTCAGCAGTAAGCAACAGCTCTCCAATTGGATTTAAGACCTGCTTAATGAGGGAGAAATCATGCCTGGTACTGGAAAACTAGACAACTGCACATCACTTGTGAAGTCATAGATCTTGGAGGAGAACCAACAACCACCACCACTTTACTAAACCAGCATAATCTCTAAGTACACTTTAATTATTTGTCCTCATACCCACAGATAAGTATAGCTCTTGTTTTTCTTTGGTGCAAATTTGGCTTTTGAGAAGTGATTTGAAGCTTATTCTCATCTAACCACTTGGCTGGTCATTGTCCACTGTCATATGCAATGCATTTTTTGTCACATGTCACAATCTGAGAAATGGTTCATTATTGCTGTGTAGAATAGAATTGGATGACAATTCAAAATGATGTTTTTTGTTTATGTGCTTATTTGTTTTGAAATTTTCAGTCTTCTCATAAGGTAACCACTTATTGAGCGCTTTGTAATTTGTCTCAAATGTCAAATAATCCATGCTAACTTTGGCAAGTTCTCATGTAGTGTGAAGGATCAGCTTTGATGGTTTCTTTCAATTGGTTAGCATCAACTTTCTAATGGTAAGCCACTATGCTCCTCATCTTCAAGGCTTTCATCTACTTTGCAAAATTTGTTGAACCCCCATTGCACTGTACATTTGTTAACAGTCCCAAATGTGTTATTGATGATACAAGTTCTCTCCACTACAGTATTACCTATTTTGATTTTGAATAAGAAAATTGATTAAATTTGCTTTTTGTCTTATATCATTTTCATACTATACACGGAAGTAATTGTCAAGTAATAAATCATTAGCAAAAAATAAGGTAAAAAGTACATATCAAATGATGTGCAATGTAGTCATATTTATTTAAGAATGCATTCCAATATAAAACAACTAACTTGAGCAATGCCAAAATTGCAATTACGTTTACACTAACCTTCCTCCCCAACTTGTCAATAAAAACTATCTATATCTTGATTAATTTAATCAATTTACTATTTTCTGCCTTTATAACCTCCTTACCTAGACAGTCAATAGAACTTGGGTGAAAAACTTAATCAATTTAGACATTCAGTATAGTTGATTGATATTTTCACTTTCCAACTTGGATTTAAATTGCTTGTATTATTATGTAGGTTTGTTTACTTCCTAGTGAGCATTCACATTCCCAGAGAACATTGTTTTTAAATTATTTTTTAATTTTTGAGACTAAAGTATAATCACATCATTTCCCCTATCCCTTTTCTCCCTCCAAACATTTCCATATACCCCTCTCTCTTTCAAATTCATGGCCTCTTTTTAAAATTAGTTAATTATCCAGAGAATTTCCTGCCCTAAATAGTAAATACATATTTGTGATCTGGAACCAACAGTTCAGTTAGTCAAACTTAACCCATGGCAAATGTTCAGTTGCTCACTAGGGCTATTGCATAAAATTAAATGGCTGATTCTGATCCTAATTTTGTCACTGTTTTTATATTCTACCTGTATGTAGACATTGTCTCTGGGTGTATTTCTACAGGTCTCTCCACAATGATGAAATCAAATTTAAGAATGATTTTTTTCAGCAGTCTAGAGGAATATTATATAATTCTAAAATAAATTTCTCAAAACAAAATAATCTTTCATATATTTAAAAAGAAATCCTAAAATCATGTTGTAAAACATTCTGCCATTCTAGTCCAGACTATTTTTATCTTTGACATTGGCCAGAGGAATTTTATTATCTCCTCACTAATTATGCACATAAACATGACTTCTACTGTTGTCATCTCTTTAAACCCATACTCAGTTTAAATCTGTAGAATTATAGTTCTTAATATAAACATATTTCTTCATATATCAGTGATATATGAAGTGATAGTAAGTCTAAGAGAGACCAAATAAATAGAGCACTCCAGATTTCCATAGTGCAGATCTTTCTCAAATGAACTTCCACTGTATTGGTGGAATACAATGTGAGAACAACCTACTGCAGTACAGAAAAACAAAAACAAAAAAACCTCAAAACAACAACAAGCACATCTTCCTTGTTGAGGTGACTGATTAAGACTTTTAATGAAGCATGCTTTCTATAAATTAATTAAATGCTATTAAATTTTGCTAATGACAAATAACTATCATGAACCATTTCATTTATCAAGCTGCTGCAGCCAGGCCATACAGATCTGAGTGGCACATGCTACTACCCAGTGCCATGGTGACTTCTGAGCCAGGGCTGTAGCTGGGGGCCATGTCTGGGTCTGTGGGCCTAATGCAGCCAGGGTCTGTGTGGATGTCTGTGGATCCTGTTGCCATTGAGGGCCATGCTGATTCCCAGAGTCTGGGCCACCACCTGGGAGCTGTCTTGGTGTCCAAGGACTGCACTGCCACTGGGGCTATGCTGATCTGGGTGGCTTTCACTGCCACCTGGGACCACGGTGACATCCAGCCCTAGGCTGCTGCCGAGGACCGTGTCTGGGTCCACGGTCCTACTCTAGCCGGGGTCTGTGCTGAAATCAATGACCAATGTTGCCACCAGGGCCTATGAGGAGGCTCAGGGTCTAGACTGCAACACGTGGCCTTGTTAGCGTGTAGGGGTCATGTTGCAGCCAGGACCATACAGCTCTGAGTGCCTTAAATGCCACCTGAGGTGATGGTGACATATAGACCTGGCTGCTGCTGAGGACCATGTCTGGATCTAATAAAGCTGGACCTGCCTCTTACTGGACAATGCAGCAAGAGTGACCAGTGGCCCTGACCATCACAGGAGAACTGCACTCAGAAGAGATACATGGTCCCACTCCTCACCACATGCGAAGGAGACCTACCCCTTATAGCATGGGAATAGAAGAGCTGGCTCCACCCTCTTGCCTGAGGTGGGAGGTCTCAGTGGCCCAGACTGATCAGCTCAGCTACCACACATACCCATAGCTGGGACTTGGGTTGGCTCACCCTAGCATCTATCCCATCTAGAACCTGCTGGAGCTCATGAAGGGACTGGTCCTGTGGAACTCTATCTGCAGAATCTCTATGACTCTGGGCAGACCTGGGATATCCCAGAGGAGGTTTGGTGAGGATCCAGTGATGATGGTGTACCAGAAACCAGAGGCCTTGAACCATATAAATGACTCATTACAATGAACATTTGCTACTAAAGCTGATTGGACAAACGGGTATATTATGTGACACACCACTCCCAATGCCACCAGGATAAATGAAGTGGTGTTGGAGAGGAGGGAAAGATGGAGGAGTGAAGAGGTTTTTTGTTTGCTTGTTAGATTGTTTTGTTTTGATTTAAATTTTTAAAAATTTTCTTGGGGGACCGCAGGGGTGAGGGGAGGATATGGGGGGAGTGGGAGGTGAGTGGAATTAGGGTACATGATGTGAAATTCTCATAGACTCAATAAAAAAAAACTGTTTAGAAAAAAAGAAAGACAAATGAGGATCTGGAATGATAAAACACAGAAGCACATAGAAAAATATCCCCTGAAGGAAGGTATTTTATATTCTTGTGAAATATTGGCTTCCATGTACAGAGATGCTCTTGGTGTCACATATGCTGTTCTAGAACAGGCCATTGGAGTAGTGCTTCCAGCACCGGGGCATAGAATTATAGGTGTAAATTGTGGCTTGGGTATTCACTACCAGCTGACTTAGCTCTTTTTAGTGGGATGAATCTTAGAAACAAAACAAAACAAAATGCATTGTTGGCAGTGGAGGAAGGAAAATAAGGGACCAAAGACACAAGAGGGACTGCTTCACCCTTCTTGCCTGCAATATACTCCTATAATTTGTTTTATTTTGCTCACGGGTCATGGGTCTTTTGATTAAATGGAACACCAGTATATACAGGTCTCTGTTTTGTGATATTTTGATTGCATTCTGATGCTCCCAAGACTGACAATACTGTTTGTTTTGAATCATAGGGCAGAACTAGCTACTAGCTGACCAAAATTAAGAATAGAGGTTTTGAAGAACTGAGGACAGATAAACACAGTAAGTAGTAGGGTGGGGCTCAGAGATTCTCAGCCCTTTGGGATGGAGGAATGAAGGAGACAGGAGGTTGCTTCTCTTCCGCTTCTCTAATCATTCGGGTTCTTACCTGATATCTAACTCCTAAGTTTTTATTGATAAAGAATAATTAGATAAACACTTCAGGTCTCTCTTTTTTGCTTGAAAAATAGGTGCAAGAATTAAAACGTCTAAGTGGTGCCATGCTTTATGGGAGAGAAAGATAAGTGCAATGATGTTTGTTGTATTGATCTGGAGACCTTTGTGATCCTGGCTGATTACAGATGAATTGCAAGGAGCAGAACCAGATATGGATTGCAGGGAGGTAGAGAATAGAAGATAGCCATACCAAGAAGTGGTATTTTCCAATCAAGCAGTGCATTTGGAGAGGTTTTTTTTTATTTTTTATTATATATTTTTTAATTTTTAGACATTTTCATACAACATATTTTATCATGTTCTTTCTGCTCTCCAAGTTCTCTCAGATCATCCCCAGCTCCCTCCCTGCCACACATCCCAAGAAAACAAAACAAAATAAACAAACAATAGGCTGCTACAACCACCAAAAACCAAAACTACTAACCCATAACAAAAAGAAAAGCATGCAAAACCCAGAGTCTCTTTTGTCTTGTCCAACTTTTTCTAAGCATGATGCATTCCCTAGAGTGTAGTTTATCTATCCAGTGTCATCCTGTTGGAGAAATCAGGTAGTCCCTCTCCCAGCAGGTATTAATTGCAAATAGTTTCTTGATTTGGGGGTGGGCCTTTGTGCTCACTTCCCTTACTCAGCGGTGAGATTTTGTCTAGTTTGAACTTATGTAGGTCTTGGTGTGAGTTCACACATACATCAGTCCTGTTGTGTCTGTAGGACATTGTTTCCTTGGAGTCATCCACAACTTCTGGCTCTTTCAATTGTTCTACCTCTTCCTCCACATAGACCCCTGAGCCTCAAGCGTAGGGGTTTGATAAAGACATACCATTTTGAGCTGAGTGCTACAAGATGTTTCACTGTCTGCACATTTTCCAGAAGTGGGCCTCTGTGTTAATTCTCATCTACTGCAAGATGAAATGTCTCTGATGAGGGTTGAATAATGTAGTGTTGATTTTTGGGTATAGCAGTATGTCATCAGAAGACATTGTACTTCTATGTTCATTTAGAAGTTATAAATTTTCCCCCAGAGCCCTTGACATATCTTGTCTCAGGTTCTTGGCCTCATTAACAGTGTTAGATGGGTTCCATCTCATGGAGTAGGCCTTAAATCCAATAAACAAAAGTGGTTAGTCACTCCCATAACATTCATGTCATTATTGCACCAGTATGTCTTGCAGGCAGTTTGCTGTTGTAGGTCACAGGATTTGTAGATGGGTGAGAGTGATGATTACTTTTCTCCTCTGGTAGAGTGTATAGTACCTTCCAGCACTATGAATGCTAGTAAGTAGAGGAGAAGCTTCTAGTTGTATACCAGCTCAATTTCTTTGTGTTCTGGGACATAAGTAAGTAATGTCTTTAGGTCTTTAGAAATAGGGCCTTATTATCAGATTGTAGCAAGTAACCAGTTACATTGGCAATAGCCTGTAATGTTTGGGGCCAACTATGGGGCCCCTTTGCCAAGTGACTTAACAAGATGTAATCCATTCCTGGTATTGGGTAATTTACTTGGTAGTATTTAATGTCTAGTTGGGGCGTTTTCTCCCCCATTATATGGTAACTCCATTTAATTCCTTGTATGTGTTTTAGAAGAACATTATAGGTCGTTGTCAATGTTATTAGTTACCCCTCCTATTCTGCTTTGGGGGAGTTGTTTATTAAGGATGAGCTCCTCTGACCTTGTCTATGGAATGGAACAATTGAGTTTATGGCAGTCCTTCGGTGGCCATTCTACATGGTAGATATCTTCTTGTGTTCTTGTGTTCCTCCAATCATCACTATGTAGTATTGTCTGTATGCTAGCTGTGTCAATAGTACTATGGATGCATTTCTAGTTAAGTGACATTGTCTATCCTATGGCTCACTATGCCTAAATTTATCCAACTTTAAAAAACAAATCATTTTGTTAAAAAGGAAAGAAATATTTCTGAACTCACAATATTGTGTGTCACATCCTTATCTATCTTTCTCATTCAAAACACAAAACACTCAGTTTGGGCTCCATTAAAGTGTATGGTGACAGAGATGAAACAAGGAAGGATGGAGTCTAGATGATGGCTTCCTCTTTAGAGAAAGATTGCTTCTCTGAAGTCTTCTTTCTTCAGCCCAGTAACCGTAACTATGTATCTCTATAGTTTTGTTTTCATTTTGAAATGAACCTTGAGACTTTTAATACCATCTTTTTTCCTCTTAGCTCTAAGAATGAGAGCTGTTGTTTAGGCCTGAATTTTCCAGGCCACATCACACCAATCTCACTTTTTGTCTATAAATATTGGTCAGGAATATGTGTGTTATATTAGTAGGAACGTCTATGGAAAATGTTTTCAGAGTCTTTAGCACTTGATTGAATTTTTCTCTCCTTTAAAGAGCATGTAGCCCTAGGAATCATTAGAATTACATTAGTACTAGAAAGGACAAACAACTGAAGATGAATTTATCAGATAGGGAAAAGAATCTGGGAATGTTATCTGACTGCTAGACTGAAGTTCATCTACCCTAAAACCTTCATGCTCTAACACTGGATTTTGGTCGCATAAGCCTTTTGTTTAAACTATTTTGAGTTGACTTTTTTGTTACTTGTAATGTAATTGATCCTAATAATAGAATGAATTGAATATGATTTGAAATGGTGGTTAACTACAGACTATTTTCTGTCATACATCCAAACTAGCTTAGGAGCCCTTTCAGAAGTAATGGAGTTTCAAGATGGGAGGAAGAGATTTCAGGCAAAAGAGAGTCTTTGGGATAAGAATAATGTTGTCCTTAGAGTCTTTTTATGACTATCCACAGAGCCCCCAGTAAGCTAACTTTCTGCCGTAGGTGGTTAAATTTGCACAGGTATGAAATAGATATCATGTATATGAAAACAATGATATACTACTGAGAAAGCAGATGCACTGCTGCTATTTGCTTCCTGGTTGATTTATTAGTGTCATGAAGAAGTCCTATTTCCATCCTGAGCCGTTAGACCTTTTTTAATGGAGAGTAGATCTTTGGGATGATGATGGGTGATGACCTGTGGGGGACACAGGGAGCAGTGCTGAAGAGCAGAAGAAAGGCAGGCAGCATAAAATAAGACTCATTTTTGATGCAGTTTCCTCTGCAATGTTGTGGCACTCTCTTGCCCTCCTTGGTTGATTTTCAAGCTGCATTGAACTCTGTATTATTCACTGTCATTTTTATTATATATTTGCTATTCCAGAAAGAGTGTGTGTGTCAAGGAACTTCCACCAAACTGGTTGAGAATAAACAAAAAATATGAAGTTGGTAGCCTACATACTTGCTGATGTGTAATGACTGGGATTTATTTCTCTTGGGGAATGAAGTCCTGTATTGGCCTTCATACCTTCTTGGCCCTACAATGAGTCCTGTCTTGATTCATGTCTCCCACAATGGAATGTAGTATCTGGTTTTAGTACAAATTCTAGAGTAGAAATCTCAGTGAATGCTGCAATGAATATAAACTATTTTATAAAACCATCAGGTGGGTTTTAATATATAGGGCATTCATAAAATCAGTGTGCCTCAAATTTTTGATAAATTTACTTGTCCACAAGATATATTATGTGTGGAATGCAACAAATAAATAAAGCATTAACAGAATCCTTAAATGAAATTTGAATGTTATATTTGTTCTTATTTATACTCAGTAGTTACATATAGAGGTACCAGAAATGATAACAATCAAATAAACTAAAATCAAGAGATATTTTCAAATAGTGGCCATAATTTGAAGATATCCTTTTCCATAAGATATCAAAATTTCTTCAATTTCAGGAACCCTTTCTCATTTTTCATTTTCAGAAGGAATATATTATATTGGTAGTGAATTAGAAGCCAGTATGGGCAGAAGAAATATTAAAACCCTGCCCAATATCACATTCCTTCCTTCAAGTGTCTGATAAGTTCTTAGTTTCCTTTGCAGAATACTTAAGAAAAATTTAAGACACTTTTGCATAAGAAGTCAAAATATTTTATGGGTAAATGGATGCAAGGAATTGATCATAGGTAATGACAGAAATTTATGACTTATACACAGTGGCTATAAGGAGCTTTGTTCCTTATAGAGCACTATTTTATTAGAAACAGAATTTTTCACATCTAGTGTATAATAAACAAAGCATTGCTCTTCATTTTTTTCACTAAAGAAATAATTTTGCATATTGAACCTTTATTTTGTGGTTATATATGCTGAAACACTATTTAATCAAGAGGTATTTTGAATTTCTTGTTTCCTTTTTACATAAGGAATTAATTTGACAATTATTAGTTAAAATATTTGTGGTCAAAACAATTGAAGTTGAAGTGTAACTTAATCGGAAATTATTTAAAAACCAGTAGATATTTTCTGGTTTTTAATTAATTTTTATTTTAAGACAACATGAATCAGTAAAGTTTTAACAGAAAAATAAATCTGATATTTTTAGAAAGAAGTATATTTCAGCATTTACAAATTCTCGAGTAGCTATAAATGACAACTCTCAGCTGCCAAATTTCTTCTAAGAAAAAAATACTGTGTTAAAGAAATGAAGTTTAATTAAATAGAGATTAAGAATTCTAGTCTATGATCATACCATCCTGAACGTGCCTGATCTCTTCTGATCTTGGAAACTAAGCAGAGTTGGGCCTGTTTAGTACTTGGATGGGAGACATATCAGGAATTCCACTTTTTGCTTTTTTTCCCCACCCCCTATCTTATTTTAGCAGTACCCAAATCCCATAGTGATAATTAAATGGTAGGCAACCATCCTGAATCTTATCATTGTCCATGGAGTTGAGATTAGTATTAGATGAATAATGAGGCTTAAGATCCTGGGATATGTTAAAGGTGACACATTCTTGCTACCCAGAAGTGAAAAACAGATCAGGTGGTAATTCTAAATTGTTACTAGGCTAGTTAGTTTTACTTGTCTGATTATTTCATCAGTTAATAAAGTACTGTTTGGCTACTGTGGGTAGAAAAGTAGGATGGGCTATAGTATAAATCCAAATACTATATATATTACAATTTCTCCATAGGAAAATCTGTCAGGAAATGGCAAAGAAATGCTTCCATTTCAAAAGCTCTTGAAGAAACCTTGGAAATGCATTGAAAAGTTCTTGTTCGCCATGCTGTTATTTTCTGCTACTAGTCTTCAGATGAGAGCATGAAGTTACACAAAGGAGTTTGAAATCACAGCCTTTATCAGAGCCAAAGTGTGGTTATTATGAAAAGAAGCCCTAGAAAGGCAGTGAATTGCAAGCCACTGGATAGTTTATTTTGTCAAGCCTTCCTTGAGATGCTTTCTGAATATGAGAACTTTTGTACATGGACAAATAATTAGAATCTTATATTCTTTTTCACTTGAATTCTCCAATCAACATCATTAAGAAATTCTTTGTCATAAAATATGGGTACAGTAAAACTAAATTTAAATATGTCACCTTAGTAGCAAAGAGGGCAACAAAGTGTGTGTGAAATGAAATCTGATGAGTACACGAAATATGCCTTTGAAAGTATTATATTTATTGTGTCTATGTACAAACAGGCACACAAACACACACACACACACACACACACATAGAGGTCACAGGACAACTACTAGTAGCAGTCAGTTCCTTTCTTTTACTGTGTGCATCCTAGGCATGGAGCTCAGGTTGGTAGCCTTGGCAGCAAACCTCCGAACTCACTGAGACATCTCACTGGCCCAGTGCCTTGGTAACTTAAAATTTATGCAAGACTAAAGAAAGATGGGGTAAATGGAATGTTTACTTTGAAAATGGATTTTCTTTGTGAGTGCAGAGGAAACTCCCAAAAGATCAGGACATAATTCATTGTCATGAATTTAGAATAGAACTTGTGTGTGGCTATCAGGCAGGTTATACAAATGTAGCACTCAATAATTACAGGAGCACAAGTTTTAGGTGATTCAAATCCCTCTTACTGGGAAGCAATAATAATTTTTAAATATGGAGGTCATAGCAAATATCAATTCATGGTTTGAGCTCATGCTTATGGAAACAGGGTGGCTTCTTTTTTTATCTTTTTTTATTTTTTGAGATTATAATTTGATTACATTTCTCCTCTTCCTTTCTTCCTTCCAAATTCTCCCATATATCTCTCTACACTCTCCTCCAAAATTATGGCCTCTTCTTAAAAAAACAAATTGTTGACATATATGTAAACAAATTGTTTATATATGCACATATATTTCTAAATATAACCTGATAAATCCATACAATGCTACAGTGTGTATATTTTGAGGGCTGACTGCTTGGCATTGAACAATTAATTGGTGTGGTCTTCCCTGCTGAAGACCACTTATGTTCCCATCTTTCCTCAATTGCCTATATATAGTTCTTTGGTAAGACTGAGACCTTGTGGGGTTTTTTCTATCCATTTTGGCATGTTCATTGGTGTCACAGATTGGTTTATTGTAACTAGGTCAACAGGGACCGCTCTTAAGATTCTATAGGGGAAATAAAGGCATTCCTGAACTGTTTTGGTGGGGAGGAATGCAGATGTGAAAACTGAACATAACTGTTAAATTTCATGTGTTTTTTTATTCATGGTTCAGGACAGGCATAATCTTCATTAAATATGATATTGGAAAGAAGGTTTAGTATAAGGCTGTGCCATAATAAATGTTAGTTGATACATTCATGACAGCTATGGACTTTTTTGATTTTGGATATGAATGAAATTTGTTTTTCCTCATAAACACCTTGAGCAAATATTAGTGAGCAAGTCATTGGAATACACACATTATAGATGCCAGTGTGGAACTGAAGTAAATAACTGCTAAAATCTGACCCAGAGGAACTTGTGTTGGAATTATAATTCCATTCAAGGCACATAAAAGGCTGTGAGGAGTGAGGTGGGACCAGAGGGTATGAAGCGACCAGCCTCCACTGAATTGGATCCTGAGATCCACATCAGCATGTTTCCCATCCATCCATAATCTGAGTTTTTTATAGGCATAACCTAAAAATTCAGGGATTAAGATATATTTTAGTGGTTTGTTATTAATCCTTTAAACCTAAAACAGTGGCTAGACACATAGCCAACTTACATTTGTGGAAGCTAGTTGTTCAATTTTTAGAAATCTCAAAATCAGTCATTAAACTCTGAATAACTTGGAATAGACTGTGCCTCTGTCCTTCCAGGGAGCTACTTAACAAAATTTATCACCATACCACTGGGCATGAAGTTTCTTGTACATGCAAAGATAAACTTACAATTAGAGTTCTTGATCCTGACAGAAGATTCTGATTTTTCTTCAGTCATCTGATTACTTAATTTTGTTCTTATCTCAAAATTACCTACATTACTGAGTGCCAGATGGACCAAAATCTTTCTTTTTGTTGACCATACCTGTAGCCTTAATTATTTGGTAACTGATGATTTCTTCTTATTCTGATGGAGACCTTAACAAGGTTTAATATGTCAGCTTTTATTACTGACCTATGCCCATGCTAGGTCCAACAAAAAATACTTCCGGATCCAGAGAGATAATCAAGGATTTGGTCAGTGTCTGTATGGATCTCCAAGAGTATTTCTAATTCTAGCAGACACCATTAGTGCTCTCTCAGTGCCTTTCATCATGTGTCATTTTAGTATGCCTCTCCTGCCATCCCCTACATTCTTCTGACAACTCTCTTTCAGGCCATGGGTGGAGCAAGCAGGAGGTGACTTAATGATTGCATATAGATGAGATAATAAGGAGTGTTTTCATACAGTGTATGATAGCAGCTAAAGTTAAATACACTAGCATCTTTTTGTCCTCAGGTGTAACAACTCTGAAGGGTGTTCTACAACCATTTACAAAAAGTTCCAGGTGGGATTTTGTTTCATAGAAGTACTTACCCATGAACATGGCATTTGATTATTTTCAGCTCCTTTGCCAAATCACTTTTTGTCTGTTCTACAGGTACTTCTGGAAATACCCTCCTAAATAAACTACTGGCATAAGCATCTTGCCTCTGAGTCTTATTCTGGGAAAGACTCAACCTGAGACACTCATTCTTTCATTAGTTTGTCAATAACAGATTGTAAAGCATTTATGAACTAAATTCTGAAAAGCACTTGAGTTGTAACACCCAGGTAAGAAGATTCTTGGCTACAAGATCATACATTTGCAATTGTTCAACTCAGCGTCTGCTTTATTTTTAATGCTGTATGGTGGCCAAACATTTTGCAGTGGTTCTTGTTCTGTTTTTCCTTTGCCATGTCACTGTAAGGTATAAGTGACACATACATACTTTATTTGAATGTTTTATATTTAAATCTCTCAATAAATACAAAATGACATTATACTTGATTATGTGACTTACAGTCTATAGTTGTAGATACATACTACTATAATTTTTGGAATAGAATTCATCTGGAAGGTGCATCAACTACCACTTACCCAGGAGTGTTTACAAATACAAAAGTTTTTAACAAGATCATATGAGTCTTATTTGCTGCCATCTGTGGATATACTTGCCCTTAGGAACAGGGAAGGAATAAGGAATTGGTATGGGCATTTCTAGAGACAGGAAAAAAGAAAAAAAAACCCACCAATATAATATGATCTAAACATTTTTCATTTGTAATGATTTTCTATTCCTTTTGTTAATGGAAAGAAGAATTACAGGTCCTAAAATGATTGAAAATAAAGACATAGTATGAGCTTGTGTTTTATAGTGTTGATATCCAGATTTTCATAATATGTTGATAAAAAGAATGCTAGACTACAAATCTCAGAGTATCAGAACTCAGTTTTTCTAACATTAAACTCTCTGTATAAATGGAAAAGAATCAATTATTGCTGTCAGATCTTCCTAAGTTTTACTATTTAAATCATAGAACATTATTTGTGAATATTTTTTAACCACATTTAATACTATCCCACATTTTGAGAAGTCTTGGGTTTTCCTATAATTTTCTCATAACACAAGATCAAGTGAAAAATTAAGTAAACCTCTTCGCTAACAACATTTTATTTCTTAACTCATAGGAATATAAACAAATAGAACAATTTGATATCATTTATTTGATGACCTGTAGTTCATGAGAATCAGCCTTTTTATAGATTCAGCGTCTATATTCCTTCTTATGCTGTAGAAAGAACTATTTATTACAATTCTTTTGAACTTGGTTATCTGAACACTATGATTCAAGGGATTTTTTTTTTAACTTTAAATTTGCTGTTCTGTGAATTTTGCCACAGGAATGGGGATTTTCCTGTAGACTGTGGAATGCCATCTTAATCTAACTCTTGAGGGGAGCTAGCACTTGCTGCCAAATGGGCTCATGCTTTAGTTTGAGGAATTTTAGTTTTCTTGCCTTTCACTCATTGCTATTTATTAACATTTATTCCTAAGATGTGACTTTTAAAATTTTTACCAAGTAAGATCACTGACTCCCCATCTCTGATGGTTTTGAATACAGATTGTATCCTTTCTCAATTTCCTGATTGAATATATAATATCAGCATTATCATCCCTTTCTAAGACTTTCCATTTATGTGTCAAGGCCAAATGAAAATATCCTACAATGAGATTGAAAAATTGTTCTATGCTTAAGATCAAGCACTGTTGTCTTGTTGATCAATGCCCATTCTTTGTAGTCCTTCATTCTGGTTTGTGTTCCAGCCAGAGCAAAATACTTCATGAGTTGCAACAGTCACAATTTTATAAAGGATTGTGATTAAAAAGAACCCCATTCAATACTCAAATAATCTACAATCCGTTTTTGAGGCAGAAGATTATTTTGAAATAAATTTTACTTTTTATCTTTACTCATGGATAAAGGGGACATAAATAAGAAATAAAATATTACCCATTACCAAGGACTGTCTGTGTACAGAAGGCATCCAGTTTGCCTGATGACGTCATTGTAGATACATGCCTAAAGCTGGTATTTATTCTTCTTCCAACATTATTGTGTTTTTAAGGTAGCAACCTAATTATTGTCCTGTCCATAAATCTGGGACATGTGCATTATTTTGCCATTTAGGATGGAAATCCAACTAAGTATGTGTTGAAAGTTTAAAGTGAATTCATTCATTTTCTCTTTTCCCTTATCCCTTATTTTCCAGACTATTTAGAGAAATGTCAATCCTTTAGAGTAAAACAAAATAGGCAAAAATCCAAAATATTAAATTTAGTTCTTGTGAATGTCTTCCCACCATGAAATATTTCCAAGTTAGCTCAATTAATTGAGTGTACAACTACAAAATGCCCCTAGCAATTGGTAGTGAAGGCCTAGTGTAAAATAGCTTTCTAACTTTGATTTTTTAAAAAATTCATATTACAAGTTTGGCTACTTTAAAAAGAAGTCAGCCTGGTGCACCTTTTTCCATTTGCTGGTGAGTTACCACTGGTGAGTGAAGAGCCATGCAGAAATTATCTTGTGGATGCTTACACACGTAAGTTCAACCTCAGACTCTAGACACTTTCCCTCATGTGTGGGGTGGGGGGAGAAGGAGAGGGAGGGATAAAAAAGGAGAGAGAGAGGGGAATCTGGTTTCAGTTTCCATGGAAATAGGCTAAATAAGGACTTTAACAGACAGGAGTATGGCAGTTCCCAGCTGCTGAGTTTTAGCACAGTACTATTGAGACAAAATCTGAATGCATCCGAATCCTTTCTATTATGAGATCAATATTATAATTTGGTACCCGGAACATATCATTTTGGATACAAACTTTCTTTGTGACAGTGTTAATCACTCATCAATTGAGTTAGCCTTGTGAAAAGAACTCAAGCATAAAAGTCACCCAACACAATTGCTTCATTTATCCCATATATTGCTTTGTTACTACTTTTGTAAGATTTTTTTACCCCACTTCATATAAATTTTTTACCTATAAACAAATGCATTCAGAATTTCCTCTCCACCACCATCTAAATGTCAATGGAAAAGTCTACAGAAAAGAGAGGTGAAAGTTTTTCTAGGCTTCTATTGACTATATAAAGGGTCTGTGATTTTAGATGCTTGCTGCTCTAATTGTATTGGTCCACTTGCTATAGTACATTCAAATAAAGTCAGGAAATGGAGCTTTCTTTCTATGGTGATAGAGGTATAATACTGTGATCACTAAGCTAAAGGAGGCACCATATGAAAGTTTTATTTTTAAAAAAGGTATTGGCTGTTAAACAAACAAAAATCCCAGACTGCAATCTGTAAGCTGTTGAGTCATATGCATTTCATCTGGAAAACACAAAATAAAACAGCAGCAAAAATGCATACTAATTTCTGTCAAAGCGTATTTAAGTATCTGGACATAGAGAAAGAAATAAAATAAAAGATTCCAACTCATTTTCCTGGCCTGCTGCCTTTTCACTCTTCAGTGTGAATTTATGAGGAGATTTGACACATGCATAAAAATGTGAAAGAAAAAGAAATAAAAAGGATAAGTGTGTGAAGCTTGGATATACAATTTTCGTTTGGTTTCATCATTCCACAATGCATACAGATATTGAAGCATCACATTTCATCTCACAAACATATATGATTTTGAAATGTCAATACCATATGAAGAAAGGTGAAAGCAGAAATTTAAACTCTTTTACACTTGGAATTTTAAAAATTATGTTTGTGTGTGTGTGTGCACATTGGTGTTTGCAGGAGACAGAGCGGGTGTGTCTTGGATATGTATGCATGTGGGGAATAGAAGACAACCTAAGGTGTCGGTTCTCACCTGTCACCCTTCTGCCTTGTATGAGACAGAATCTTGCTATTTACTGCTGGATATGCCAGACTACCTGAGCTTCTGAGCCTCAGGATTCTCTTGTCTCTGCCTTCCATCTTGCCATAGGAGTACAAATGCATGGCACTTTGTCCAGTTTTACCTGGCTTCTGGGGATTTGAATTCAGCTTTTTTTATTTTTCATTGAAAATAGATTCTTCTCTCATACAATACATCCCTGTCTCTTATACACATCTATGTGTATATGAGACAGTAGTAATATTCATAGATATAATTAATTATATTTCATCAGTAGAATAATTAATGCAAAGAGAACTTAATAACTATCATAATGAACAAAAGTAAATTTAGACATGTTTGTCTAATTTCAATNTAAGAGACAGCAGCCAAACATGACAAAACAAGATACAATAAGACAAGGCAAAAGCTCTCATACTGAGGCAGGACAAGGCAACCTAATAAAAGGAAAAAAGCAGGCAAAAGAGTCAGAGACACACCTGCTCCCACTGTTAGGAGTCCTATAAAAACACCAAGCTAACAGCTTTATGCTTGTGTAGCAAGCACTTTATCCACTGAGCCATCTCCCTAGCCCCTACATGTGGGATTTGATACCTAGATTGAAAATGTAAAGGTCCATTGGAAGATATGATTTTAATATGAATAGATTGTCAATGAAGAACTCACTGTGTTTTGCATGAGTCATTTCCTGGGGTTTGTGTACTAAATGGCTTGGAGGCTTCTACAGTCTATAAATTCTGTGTGCAAGCATAAAATATGGCTCTTTGCTGAAAGCTAGTCAGGTGGAGAGGAACTGTGAGATAGCCAGTAATCAGTGGGATGGTTTTCCCTGTTGATTTTGTTTCTGTGTAGGTAGGTGTGGAATGATGTAAATACATGTATTTAGGCATCAAGGAAATTCAAGTAGTATAAATATGGGACATTGTTTCTGAAAAAAATGGGCTATTTTTATTACACTGATTTTTTTCTTGAACTTGTTTAAAAGAGGAAAATATTGCAGAAGGTGTCCTCATGTCTTTCAGCTTCCCTGGTATAAGTTCATGGCTTCTTTAGACCAATTATTTCTGTTTAAATCTAGGAGATGTTGACCTGTGTATACTACAAATTAGCAGCACAAGTATCTAGGCATGTTGATGTACAGAAGGCCTTAGCCATCATGAAGTAGAAGGGCAGGCACACACACACACACACACACACACACACACACACACACACACACAGAGAGAGAGAGAGAGAGAGAGAGAGAGAGAGAGAGAGAGAGAGAGAGACCTTGTACCAATATGAAATTCATTTTTATTTTGTTCCGTTTTTTAAGACAGACTCTATCTACATAGCCCAGGCTAGCCTTGAATTCACAGGGATCCTCAGCCTCCCTAATGCTGAAATTATAGGTGTGTGCCACTATATCACAATAAAATGATAGGGTTTTTCTGTCTGTCTATCTGTCTATCTATTTTTATTACATTTGTTCTTGTTCTTGAGAATTTAATATCTGTATACAGTGGAATACGAGCATATCCACCTCTACTTTCCCCTCCAGCTCCTCCCTATTGCTCTAACACCCATCCCCCAACTTCTTGTAAGATTTTTTGATAACCCACTAAGTTCAATTAGTGCTGCCATATGTGCATTGGTGTGGGGCATCCACTGGAGTGCTTTTAATCCTGTCAGAGATCATATCCTCAATAAAGAACCATTCTTTCTCCCCAGCAGCTATCAACTGCCAATAAATAGCTCCTTGGTTAGGGGTTTATTAATATTTGTGGCTAGAAAGTGTTTCAACTTCTTGTGGGAAATTTTTCTGGGTACGTTTTCTGTTAAATCTCATGAGAGCAAGTGTTGCCTGCCATAGATAAAAGTGATGTGACTTACACATTGCCAAGCTGGAGGGACAACTGCACTGTTTGTATCAGCATGGTTTTATGCTTATCTGTCTCAGAACTGACCAAGCTTTACTAATGTTTTCTAGTGTTTGGATATATTTTCCTAGTTAAAAAATAATTTATTGCTAACAGAATCATGTATTTGCCTAGTGTAAAGAAACCCAACTGGAAATTTTCCATAACTGTGGTGTTTCCAGAAAACATAGATATGTTTTCTGAACAGTGCACACGTGGTTACCCTGAGAAATATGGTTTCATGGTCTACTGACGTGGATACAACTTAAAAAGTATGGAGCTTCTTTCATAAAGGATAACAGTAAAAAAAGGAGACACAATTTGAAATTTAAATAATCTTATGTCTTTTTGTTTTTTTAAACATAACAAAATATTTGGTATGTTTTTTTCTGTTTTGGTTTTCCTGTTAATATTGTACTGGATTTTTGTTTGTTTTTTTTTTGAGAAAAAACTTAAAGTTGGGTGAGTAGGGAGGGAGAGAGGACCTGAAGAACTCTGGGGAAGGGAAGAATATGATTAAAATACATTTAAATTTAAAAATTGTTTTAAATAATAAAATATAATAAAATGCTTTGTTATGGAAAATAAAAGAAATTTTACTGCCAAAGAAACCTTTAATGACTATTTTGTTGTTCATAATTATCAACGGATGTTACCTTCAATGTTAAAAAAGAAATGCACCATGTAGAGATAGTTTTCTAAAGCTTTTAAGCACCGGTACATTTAAATGAATAAGAGAAATTTGATGTATGTGTGGCAGGTGTGTAGCTGGATCTAATTGTGGGACTCTTAGTGGTGGAAGCAGGGCCTGTCCCTAATGCTTCGATTGGCTCATAGAAACCTAATCCTCATACTGAGTTGCCTTGCCCAGCCTTAATACAAGGGGAGGAGCTTAGTTCTACCCCAATTTGATATGTCATGCTTTGTTGACACCCATCATGGGAGGCCTGTGTTTTTCTGAACAGAAACAGAGGAAGAGTAGATTGTGTGTAGGGGGGAAGGACTAGGAGGAGGGAGGGGAGGGGAAAACTGATCAAGATGTAAAATAAATGAATAAATTTAATTAATAATAAAAAGAGAAATTTGATAAAATAAAGACTAAAACAGAGGTGATATTTTTCTTGTTTAACCTATTATTAAATAATTCAGTTCCCATGTTTTAAGTTGGGCAATGAATCCAGGATAGTGGGTAAATTAAAGGATCATAAACTGTAAGGCAAGAGCCTGACTGTATTCTGTGTAAGTTACTGAAGAGGAATTATGGGTCAATAAATAACTTAAAAAATGCAAGATCCTTTTAGTTCATTAAAAAAGTACACATTAATTCATTTAATTTTGTTTTATCTTATTGTATTATATTTTATTATGATTCCTTAGATGCCTGTTTCTTTTCTAAGGAGAGACAAAAAGGGTATGGGTATGGATAGGAGTAAAAGTGCGGAGGAACTGGGAGAAGGGGGAGGGAAAACCATAATCACACTACATTGTACAAAAAAATCTATTTTCAGTAAAAAAAAGATTTTAAAAGTACAGATTGAGGCTTTATATCTTTCAAATTTTGTTTTTCATTTATTTATCTTGTTTTGGGGAGCACACATGTATGAAGGTCAGAGGGCAACTTTATGGAGTTGGTTGTCTCCTTACACTATGTAGGTCCTGAGGATCCAGTTCAGGTCTTCAGTCTTGTGGCAAGCACCTTTCCCCACTGAGCCGTCTTGCCAGTTGGAGTGTTTCTAACTATCCTATAGTGAAGCCTGAAAATTTTCACTACTCTTAGGTCTATTAATCTGTCATTTCCTACAGATCTGATTGGCTTCAGCTTCCCAATAGTCATTTTTTCCCTGCTATAGGGAAATCAAAAAGGTGATACACACCCTCCCGCATTGTAAGTCTCTAACTCAAGAGGCTGAAGTAGGAAGATTGCTGTGAGTTTGGAGTTAGTCTAAGCTACATAGTATAGATGTATTTCAAAATGTTGTCTATGAATGTTTTTCGTGAGGGAGATACTACACCAGGGACCCTCTTAATGTCCCCTTCCCCAACTGTCTTTGTGAGTTAGTCACAATTTTCTAGTCATAGATAGCTCTGTCGTATGTGTGGTGTTTCTCTTAAACTAATTTTTTCAACTTCCATTTTTATATTTATTCCATTTTATATATTTTTGAGAATTTTACACATGAGTACACTGTATTTGCATGATTTCTACCCATCTCTCCCCCACCTCAACTCCTCATAGGTGTTCTTGAATTCTTCTTCTATAATTATTAATATATATATATATATATATATATGCACACAACCTATTATGCCCAATTATCATTTCCCATTTGTGGATGTATTTAAGGCTGGTCATTTAGGATTGTTTGACCCTGAACAAAACTGGTTCCCCTCCCTTAGCAGCCATTGACTGCCTGTGGCTCTTCACCTAGAGGCAGGGCTCTGAGCATTATTCTTCCATCCATGTTTGGCATGTCAACTGGTATGGTTTGTGTAGTCTTATGCAGGTGATCATATTGAGATTTCATGGGTGCAGCATCCCAGTCATGTCTGGAAGACACGATCTTGCAGCAGTTCTCCATATCCTCTAGCTCTTACAATCTCTCCATCCCCTCTTCCACAATGCTCCCTGAGCCTTAGGTGCAGAGACTGTGTTAGCAACACCTAAACTCATTTTTTAAATAACCAGATTTTCATGATGGTGTCTCCTTTCCTTGGGGTATATGACATTCATTGATTTTTTTTTCACCAAATTGATGTTATGGATGAATGGAAAATATTCACTCTTTCCCAAGACTGTAGGTTGGCAAGATGGAGTGATCGCCCCCTATGTCCTTATTTTAATTCCCACCCCCTTTCCCTTTCTCTGGACCACCAATCAATGATTCTAAATAAATTTTCACAATTCTAGACCTTGGAAGAAATTTCTGTCATTTTGGGTCTCTGCTATTATTACTCAGGACTTGGAAAATTTCATCAAGTGCAGTTTTCAACCATGGAACTATTAATTAGCAATCTGTAAATTACATGTTCAGATTTCTTGTCTTTAAAGTATATTGTTTGGCTGCTCTCAGATGTGGTAATATATAGGGAGCACATGAAAGGTTATACGGTTTCCTATGTACAGCTAAAGCTCTTGGCCTACCTTCATAAAACACAAAGGGCCAGGCTGCCAAGTATTTTAATACATTCATATTTGATAAGCATATTGTAAAAAGTGGTATGCAAATGTATGTACATACATGCGCTAAATGTGCATACATATGTATAGTATAGTCATGTACACTTAAATATTTGCTGTAGGTGTTATATGCATGTAGATGTACTTGTGTTCTGTGCAATATATGCTCATATGTATCTATGTATGTACTGTGCCTGTCAGTGTGTATGTGGAGCAAAGCCAAAGGGTTATTGCCAGTTTTGCCTAGTTGTTCACACTTCTTTGGAGGCATCATGGAAATTATCTTGGTGACTCTGGTACAGCAGCCAAAGGCAATTTTAAAAAGGCATGTTAATTGGAAGAATACCTGAAAAAGCTTAGAGAGACATTGTTTTTGACAAAGAAATTTTTTTGTTGTTTTTTTAAGACAGGGTTTCTCTGTGTAGCTTTTGCGCCTTTCCTGGAACTCACTCGGTAGCCCAGGCTGGCCTTGAACTCACAGAGATCCGCCTGCCTCTGCCTCCTGAGTGCTGGGATTAAAGGCATGTGCCGCCACTGCCCAGAGACAAAGAAAAGTTTTATGAGTTTCTCTCAGGAATGAGCCTTGAATGGGTTTAGTAAATGGGCTGTCAGAGCCGTTTCTGTAGGAATTAGACAAAATACTTTGTAGATACCAACAAATATATAGCCCTTGAACTTTGTATTAAATGTTACAAAGTGGGACTAATATTCCTCCACCTCAGAAGTCTTTACCTTACCATGGTTTGACAGAGGGTGGTGTAAGTGACATGGATGAGTTTTCAGTGATTTATGTTCAGGGAAGATGAACCTGTGATTCTCTCAACCTTACCTTAGGTAAACAAGACAGATTCCATATTCCTAAAGTTTATACTATAGAGACAGCCAACAGGTGTTTCCTCAACCAACCTATACTATGTCTAGCTTCTGTCTAGTAGTCAAGAGAATTAGACTTTTATTTGCTTATGTGTGCAAAGTACTTTTCTTTGAATGTACTTGTCTGTCCATAGTAATAATTTCTTATTTTCCACTCTCAGTATTATCAAGATGATCAAGACAATTTTTCCATTTTTGTAGCCAGGTCAGCTCCTACAAGTATGTGTAAATTAGCTTGGTGTACAGTTTGAGATAGGAGTCTCTTGGGAGCAGGCTCTTCAGGGATGCAATATGCTGTTGCCAAGGAATGTGTAACCACATAGCCTGGAAATAGGCTGCTCTTTTCCTGGTTGACATGTAGGCTTTGTCAGTTTTTCACGCTGTGTATATCTGTAGATTGTGTTTACTATAATTTTGAGGCTATATAGACCAGTGGTTCTCAAACTGTAGGTCGTGACCTCTTAGGAGGTCAAATGACCCTTTCATGGGGTTCGTCTAAGACCATCAGAAAACAGATATTTACAACTGATGAGAGAGAGGAGAGATTCTATGAACAAGGGACATTGAGATCATGAAGCCAGCCAGGCTGGTGGAAATGCATGAACTGTGGACCAACAACTGTAGAGCCCCCCATGGTGCTGAACTGGGCCCTTTGGAAGCTTGAGACAGTTGTTTGGCTTGAAGTGTTTGAGGGCCCCCAGGCGGTGGGATCCAGATCCATCCCTGGTGCAGGGGCTGACTTTTTGGAGCCCAGTGCCTGTGGTGGGACACCTGGCACAGTCTTGGTGCAGGGAGGAGGGTCTTGTCCTGCCTTGGCTGAGAGTGCCAGGCTCTGGGGACTCACCATGGGACACCTTGTCTTGGAGGAGGTGGGAATGGGGGGTGGGTTGACAGGGAGAGCTGGCGGGCAGGAGGAAGGAGGATAAGGGGATCTGAGGTTGGTATGTAAAAGGAGTGGAAAATTTTTTTAATAATAAAAAAAGTTAAAAAATGATTCAAAACAGTAGCAAGATTACAGTTATGAAGTAGCAATGAAAATAATTTTGTGATTGGAGGTCACCACAACATGAGGAACTGCATTAAAGGATTGCAGCATTCGGAAAGTTGAGAACCACTTATATAGACTGTGCCACAGCAGTGAAAGTATTGTAGTATTTTGGTGTTAATCCTGGCAATAAGGGCACAGTGCAGAGAGATCCTTTCCTGGTTCTTCTTGGGAAGCTATGTTTAACTGATGCTAGAACATAAATTAACGCTGAAAATATGCTTACAGAATAAAACAATGAATGAAAATATGAATGAAGAATAAATGAACAGAAGTAGGCACTAAGCTTTGCATAAAGAAATCACTATTTGGAAGCATCTTTGACCCCTTAGAGAAAAAATGATTGAGAAGTTCTTGACTGTCCATTAGCCAAAATGAGGACATCAAGATTGCACCCCCACTGAGGTCTTTATTTAGGACAGTGCAGTGGGTCATGGAGAACTCTTTTAGAATCTGATGACAACTACGAACCTTCTTTTTAGCAAAATGTACTTATTGAACATACACACGTTTTGCATGCAGTCAAATTTTAGGGAGGTCAAGCATTCTTCCCTCCCCCAGCTCACTCATGATTCCTGCATTGAGAACTCATAACTTAGCTACACAGTATTTGGCAGTCAAGTGACAGAATGGAGAATAAACTGAAGCTAGAAACTATACTTCATTTGTCATCCTGTATCTTCTTACAACTAGTTCTGTGAATATTTCCCTTTTCTAGGTTTTGTTTTTCTCATGCTTTCTTTGTACTTTGCAAAGAAACCTCTGTTCTCTACTAAGTAGGTTTCTCTGAAGCCTTGTGGTGCTAATGCAAAACCCTACATGATGGCAACAGCTCTCTGGCATCTCATTTCCTTTTCCTTGCATGGCACTCTCGTCGATATCAAAGAGGACTTCAAGTAGATCACCTGGGCAAAGGGAGGGGACAGAGGAGAGGCAGGCCAGGGAGAACATATTAACACTGACTCTTCAGGTGAATTGGTTCTAGCTCATATGCTTCCCTCTTTGTTCTCTCCTGGACTGGC
>LZPO01089910.1:388949-431370 GCA_001675575.1 Neotoma lepida
TTCTAAAAATGCCTTATTTTCTAATACCTAGTGCTTTTCATTTAGCACAAATTTCAGAGCAAATTACTCCAAAGCAGTGTATGTCATCAGACAAGCCAGACAGAGAGAGTAATAGGTGTAACTCTCTCCATTCCCACCAATTATCTATATCCCATTTTAAGGTTTGTAGTCCAGCCCGAATGTCTAGGTTTGTACCTCTTTATAGTTGTCCCACCACATGGTAATCCAGCTTATTTTTAATGTGACCTCAAACACTAATAATATCCTTTTGTGGTAATGCATTGGATTTTTATATAGCTCTAATCTTGGGCAGAGATACACTTTGGAGGTTTATATCCTGAGCCATAGTGCTGCACCGTGAAGTTGGCAAATCAAATATAATAATGCCTTGAGTTTCTTCTTTTTGCCCCCAATTCTTCCCAAACACCATCTCAATCCTCACAGCCAACTCGAAACATCACTCAAACTTAAGTTTTCCGAAGCAAATCATGTTTTATCTGATTTGTTTGCTTGTGTATGCCTCGTCTTTAGAATAATGTGTGGGTAATATTAGGCACTCAAAATTTGCTGAATTTAAAGATATTTACTGTTGTTATCCCCACTGTACAGATGAAGAAACAGAGATTCACAGAGGTCAAACACTGCTACAAGCTGCAGGGATACTTTAATAGGATCCAAAGGAATAAAGCCATTATGAAGAGGGTACCATTTGTGTTCAAGAGGCTTTGCCTCATACCATACCACACCCGGAAGGTGACTCTCCATTTGACCTGTTCTCATGAGGGACACAGCCAAGGTCTGTTGCTGGGGCTGAAGGAAGGTAGTGTCATAGTCTTAGAATGCCACAGACAATTGGGCAGTGGTTATTCAAAATAAACAGTTTCTCAAGGGTCTTTTTAGAGCAGTAGATTGCATGAATAACTGTGGCCATGGAGGAGGCCTCTAATTATCTCACTTCTAACTGAAAACAGTGAAAGTGGTAGAAGAAGCAGAAGCCATATGAACAAAATCCACAAACTAAACAAGAGCAAAATGAAGACAACCCCTTCCCCAATCAAAATAAAACCCAGCTAACCCATTAATCAAACAAGCAAAACCAACCCAACCCAAAACAAATGAACAAATAAAGAGTTATTAGCAGGAACAATGGACAGGAATTTTCATGAGGGTTTGTTTTACATTTTCTCTGGAACAAACTATACTTTTAGCCTGTATATCCCTCATGGTACTTGTTGGAGCATTACTCTATGTCTGAATAATAATGTCCAATTTCAACTATCATTTTCTTTCTTGTAAACCCCAATTTCCTTGTAAATTCTGCTGAACTCCACTGAATGAGAGAATTATCATTCCTCTTACTTTGGCTTTTCTTATTTTCTTTCTGAAGGCCCAAGTTTCACAGTATTTTAGTTGACCAGGAGAAATATTTCTGATGAATGGAACATTTTCTTTGGTAAATGGACACCAAACACCAACTTAAAACCAACCAAATAAGTTTCTTTGGTAAAGTGGACATTAATGTCTTGGTTGGAATTAATTAAAAGAAAAAAATTAATTTTTTTTGCTGAGGTCATTCCTTCCCTTTTAGCAATTTAAAAAGCAAAATTTATGAAGACTTAAAATTTTTGAGATATTTCTACAGTGTCTTCCCCATCGTGGGGTTATACCAATGTTGTCAGAGCATAATAATCAATAATAAATATCAACAAATACATAATCATTGTCTAACAATAAATAAATCTTGGCATGCAGTCCTCCAATAGAAAAATTCATTTCACAGTCAGAATTTCATAAACCTTGATTTCAAGTGCTGAAAAGAGAAGTCGACAAATTTGAAAATGCCCTTCATTTAAAAATACAACATCTCAAGATACACAGAGACTCAATCAAGTTGGAAAACTACTATCTGTCATAAAACAAAGATCCACAGTAAGTCATTCTGTTTGACCAAATTGATGATTAAATTCTCAACAAAATCCATTTAATTGGTGCATGTGTTGTGTCAGTTTTGTGAATTCACTAAGGTGAGGTGTTTCACATGGTTGACACTAAATCAATGGCAGATTTAGAACACACTGTCCAGAAAATGGTTTAGCAGCATATAATTTAAGAATAAAACCAATCCTTTCTTCAGTTGTGTTTTATAAATAATTGCCTATTTGCAGGCCCATAAGAGAGAAAATGGATTGAGAGAACACCAAATATGCAAACTTGCCCTTTTGTGAAGAATATACTTGTCTGTAGATGTAGAGTTCCCCATCTTCTTGTTCGGTGAACAACACATCGGTATGACTGATTAGTGTGTGTGCAGGGGAGACTGAGCGTATGTGTGATGCACTAGCTACAATCTCCAGCATATTTGTTAGAACATTATAGACAAAAGCACGTGAGAGCAAAAGCACAGATACTCACTTAGTATGGTTACATCACAATCATTTGGGCTTTTTTGCTGTTTAGAAGGATAGCATCCAACCTAAATCCAAAGTGTTTTCCTTCCGGACATTAAAAACATGTTTGTTCCATGACCAATGAAGCCTTATGTTCCTACCTTACATATGTATTTGGAAGGGGTAGTAGCTGCCTGATGAGAAAATCTGCAATTGCCCTGCCCTGTCTTAGCCATGCTGAAATGATGAAACTCCACTAGTAGTGCAACCTGGGTAAGTTACTTCATTCTTCAAGGCCTGCTTCCCCCTCTATGGAAGATGGGGAAGTGGTACAATATATCTGCTAAGGTCCTGAAAGGTATATATATGCCTTTTGGAAATGCTTACCGTTATAGACAGCATGGAAGCTACATCTCTAAAAAGGAAAGACATTGTAGCTTTTTGCCTCAAATGTAACCCAGGGTTTGGCTTCATTTTATGGATTTAAAGAAATACAGGGATCTGAGGGCAGCATACATACCCCTGCATATCAAATTGTCTTTGTTTAGATCTATGAATCATTGCCCTTGTAGATACAACTGTTGAACTGTATAAATATCTGGGCATGTTAATGTACAGAGGGCCTTATGATGAAGTAGAGAGACAGCAAAAAGGCATTTTAGGGGACCAGGAAGGTGAGGTACAGCCAGTTTAGCAGGGGAGTTTGGCTGCGGTTGTGGATAGGTTTGTAGTGGTGATTACTGTTATCCAGAAATTTCCACCTATTTTCCTTTGAGCCCTTTGTCTACCAGCACTTTTATAAAGTAGCTCATTGCCAGGACTTAGACTTACCAAAGATCTTCCTCTTCTCCACTAAGTCAAGTAGAAGTCATTTCACAGCAAAGCCATTCTGGCACATTTTAGCCAATAATGATTTTAGTGTTTATTTTCTTTGCCTCAGATACACGGGCAGATGTTGTTTCTGGGCATCCATGTAAAAGTGCATAAAAGGCCAAACCACAAATATCTGTACCAGCCGACTCTTCTTTTTTTGTTAATGTAGAGATACTCTGTAGGTTCAAATAGACACCTGCTTTTCCTCCAACATGCCAGCCATTTGGACTTGGCTCTTTGGCTTTGCACCCTTAGAGATTCCTGACAAGATCTGTAACTTATAAAGTAGACCCACCTGATGACAAGTAACAAGATATTCTAAAATAGAATTGCCCCAATTCTGTAGTGCTGGAGCTGTCATTGATTTCTGGGTGCATTAACTAAACCATACAGGTGTTAAAAGTGTATCAGTGGAGGAATATGACAAGTTCATTCATGAAAAAAAAAAACTTGGCTCACCTAAGTGAATTTGGGGTTTTAATTTTAATTTGTGAATGATGTTCAGTCTACCACATCTGCTTCAGAGGTCCTGGCTTCCTCTTGCTGATGAGAACTTTTACAGAATCTCCTTGAGTGTTGAGGTGCTAGATGAGACAATGAAGACCTCAAACCACAGAACCTAAGTAGAGTTACAGCCCTGCAGAAGTTTAGGAAGCCTTGTTCTTTTGAACAATGCTTAAAGATATTTTTGTCATGGCAGCTGACCTTGCAATCAGTTGCACTTTATTACAATACCAGTAACTTCTGCAGTGTGGGTAAAATGTTATCCTTCTTATTAATAAGCTTTCCTCTGTTTGATCTTATTTAAAACACTCTGAGTCCTGTGTGTGTATGTGTGTGTGCACGTGCGTATGTGCACGTAAATTCTTTTTCATAGCAACCCTTTTGCTTTAATAATTTTAAAGATGCCACACCTGTTATCCTCATCTTTTACTTTTTTACTTTTTTTTTCCGTGCCTGTTTCTTATCCTTTTGAAAACAGAGCAACTTTGACTCTGTTTCATCAACATAAGCTTTTTGTTCTTGGTAAGACCTAGGGTGAAAATATATGAAGCAAATACTATCACACTGTGGTAATCTGGTCAACCACTCGGGTACTATCAATATCCACCATTTCGACACACTCAATTTCTTCCCTGTTTTCAGGATTTTTCTTCTCTTTCCTTTTTTTCTTAGAGGGTGGCAGGAAAGTCAGTATCACAGGTAAAATGGCAAAGCAGTGAAAGAAGGTGACAAATGCTATTAAAAACAAGCACCTGAACAGTGTACAGGTCAGATTTGAAGGCACAGCTGCGAGAGGAAATAGACCAACAATATAACAGAGGTAACTCTGTAAAATAGCTACCCCATGCACTTCCAGGGCATTTTTTACCCATTTAGTTCTTGTAAAATCCTTGCCCAGAACGAATGTGGATAACAGTGGAGCACAATTGTCAATTGTGTAGTTAATTCCATAGATTAAGCATAGCACAGAAATGCAGTCCAGTTCAACCTTCCATAATGTCATGAAGCCTATCACTCCAAACTCCACAGACACAACTGTTAGAGTGATCCAAACATTGATCAGCGAATCTGCAACCAGGAATGCCGAGAAGAAGAGCAGGAACAAAGCACTGATGCAGGAGTTGTGCAGGGGGGCTCCCAGAGAGGAGGCATATCGATCCATGTACACAAAAGATGGATTAAAGACAATGAACTTCACCTTGGAGGTGACTGAAAGCCTCCTCAGGGTCTCCAAGAGATCATAGAGTTCTTCTCTGTTTGTTTCCATGGTCTTGGCCACCAAAAACATTCTAGAGGCCACTACATCAACCTCATCATTGTACTTTTTAGAGAAGATGATGTCCTCTTGAAAATGTGAATACTGAGGAGCTTTCAGAAAGGAATTTCTTAACATGTCTGTGAAATTTTTCTTAGGCAAGTCAGTGGATACATTGAGTTTCCGAAGGTAATTTAAATAGCTTTCAAACCAGGATATTCGCACAAACCCCTTAGTGTACTCTAGAACATCTTCTTGGACGCTAGAGTTCCAATATTCTATGGACTCATATATGTAAAACCCAATAACAGGACTGTAGTTGCTAAAGTACTTTTGCTGGGCAGTAGTGTACTCAATGGTTTGTGTTGCAGTTGCTACGATGTTACTAAGGTCTGACCCTTCACTGACCTGCAGATAGCCCATTAAGGCAAAGGAAATATAAATAAGGTAAAAGAGGACTACAAAAGGCTTGACATAGGTGTTGGTTATCCAGTCACAGTAATAGCGCTTGAGGAAACATACCAATAGGTGACTCTCATAAGTGTTTGCTTCCTCACCTTCAGCTGTGTCCTCACTGAATCTAGCTGTCAGAAGAAACCTATACCATGCTGGCTTCTCCTGCAGTACCTCAGGCTTTGGAACTTTTCTACAGAATATACTATGCTGGTAATTGTTTTCTATGTAGCCAGTGAACACAAGGCTGGAACCATAAAATGAGAGTACATAGAGGTAGTTGAAGAGGATTGCAATACAGGAATTGCAGCAGAAAATCCTGGCTGCCTCAATGTTCGTGAAAGGGCTGGCCCCTATGCCAAAGGTGACCAAGTACATGGCAGTGGTGAGAGAGAAGGAGAGCATGGAGTCTGCGTAGACTTCTGCAGTTCGCTCTTTAACATGTTGGTCCTCTCTAGTTTTCCTCCATGAGGATAACATTTCAAAAGTCCCGTATAATCCATGACCTGAAGGGGCAGAAAAAGATCAGAGCAAAAGTTTTAAGAAACAAATCTTTGTAAAGAGGGGTATCAATTTGATCATGGGAGCTTAATGGATCATAGTAAATATAACCAGCTTTAGTGGTAACAAGTTTGGAAATGCCAGGGACTTTTCCTGTGGGACGTAGACCTGTGTTTTGGAGAATCATAAGTATTTATTGATAATCTCCTCTCAGATAGCTACAAGAGTAGAGGTCTTCATGGTTCCCACTAGCCTAAGAAAGCTGGATGAACTTTTGCCAGCAGAAATCTGAGTAAACACAGCCTATACTTTTTAGAAGTTATATACATCAATAGCTTGTGGTTATTGGTACAGTTTGGCTGATGGAACACTCCATAGAATATTTCAGATACTGATCATTTTGTTTTATATTCCCATAACTCCAGTGGGAAGGATCAGCACAGAGGAAGGCAGTGGGCAGAGTATTCTCAATCTATGTCCCATACTTTCTTTTAAAATACTTTCTTTTAGTGATAAAGAAGCACTGTATTTAGTTTGAGTATTGGCAGGAAACTAAATCGCAGCCGCTTTTTTCTTTACTAAATATCAGAGCAGAAAGCAATAAATCTGAGAAACAGAGAAAAGCGAAATAAGTAGGAACAAGTTTGAGTGGGGAATAAAGAAAGAAGAAAAATAAATAAGAAAAAAAGACTCATGTGAACCCTCACTGCTATTGCTAAAATGACAATCGGATTTAAGGTATATGACCTGCATTTGTCTTTAGGAATTGTTTTTCACCAATTCTAATTGGTCACAGATAATGTATCAAGTATACAGTGACTCTGTCAACTTCTTGATACTATTTGGCAGTGGCCTTTTGGTAACAAGTTCCCTTAACTGCTTAGGTCTCTTGGCTCCCTCTTTAAGATTCCAGCAACACTGGGGTGGCAGAGATACAGTGACTGCCCATGTTGTAGTTGCATTCTGCTTCTGCACCTCTCCTGGTTGGAACCAGATACTTCCTTGCTGCACCTCCCTGAACTTCCAAGCCACATTAAAAACCCTGCCAAAAATGACCCATCATGGCTTCTGGTAACTCCTATCTTGGCACTGGGATAGAAGATCTAATTGTCTGTTTCTACACCTTGGCAAATTCAGTCCCATTATTGAGGATAATATTTTACTCTGGTGTGATAGACTTGTTAAAAAAAAAGAATTTAAAATATGCAGCCACGTATAATGTGAGTGAAGTGAGTCACCATTATCTTGTATGCAAAATAACTGAGGATATGTCTCACCTTGCACCCAGGCTGGTATTTCTATCCTTATTGTAAAGTCCTGACCTCAAACCTGAGGACTGATTACATAGTAATGATACAGGCCTGTTTCCTCCGAAGGATTTGGAATTCATCTTAATTTATTAGACATCATTTTACAGCTGCTTTTAGAGGTCAGGCCAAGACTTTCGATTTGATTACTGGTACCATGGCCCCTATTAAATTGGAACACCTAAATTTCCCAGACATGAAGTGAAAGTGTATTTGTTGACTGGCATTCTGCTGTTAATTATGTTTTAGGCAGTTAACAATGTCTAGTCTCAAGAGGGAAAACTAGTTATTAAACCTGTTTCCAGTTTTCTCTGGATGGACTGACCAACCTTTGATTAAAAGCAAACTAATCTTTGTCAGTGGGTAATAAGAAAACTAATACCTGTGAGAGATCCGTGCCCTGGGGAAATAATACTGACCATTTTATCTGGGACCAGGAAGAACAAGTAAGCTTTGGAAGGTAAACACACTTCAAGAGTTGCTGGAAAGTGCAAATAGTTTTCTAGAGTATTTACTTGCTGCAAACAAAAATACTTCAAAATAAGACTTTAGTACTGAGTATTTAAATATGTCAAGGAACTAAAGATCATATAGCAGAATTAGAGTTAATCCTATAGTAGAATTTTAGTGAAAATTAAATATAAAGCTGAAGATGAAATTAAATATAAGTTAAAAATAAAATTAGTGCGGTATTTTATAATGGTATTATCTGACCCTGATACTTGTTGGACAATAAAATAGGACTTCATTTCTTAGTGTACTGTTGAATAATCATAGGAACTGAATGAGAAAAGCACTTTTAATTAACAGAGCAAAAAGGTGATAAGTAAGGTTCCAGGTTGAAAATAATCACACTCAGGGAAAGATGAAAATACATGAGTTCCTTTACTGTCTTTTAAATGCCCATTGTATATAGTTTGATCCTTTTCATTAAGTCCTGAGTCTTTTTGCATATGTTTTTGGCTCAAGGGGCACTTTCAAAGAGAATTTTAATTTTGTTCTCAGGGGCTCTTGGAAACCCCTCCACTCTCTTCCCCTCCCCCACCCCTTCTCTCTTCTCCTTTCTGTGTGTGCAAAGGTCCTCACAGAGGTCAGAGAAGGCAGTGAGAAACAATCTGTTCTATCTGATCACTCATTTGTTGCTAGTTAGCAATGGCCTTTCTGTCACTACTCCTGGTAGGCTAGAACCTTGTTTCTCAAGCCACACCTGACAATCAGATTCCTGTACTCTCAACTCCAAATTGTAATTGTATAATATCTTAAAAGAGTCCTTGAATTTCTGGGATAATTGCTGATGCCATAACTCTTTTCTACACCTCAGTCAGTCAAGGGAGAGATGAGTGCCAAGAGAGTTACAGGCACCTCTTAGGGATTTGTTAGCAGCCTGGAGTGCCTAGCTGGCACTAGACTCAGGTTACAGCTTCATGTTTATGCTTAAGAGGTTGGCCTATTATCTTAAAGGAAAGATAAATTGTGGGAACCCTGTTTCCTGGCATGGACTCAAGGAGAAACACACTCTAAGAGCCCATAAAACACCCACGAAATTCCTTCTATGTCCAGAATTACAGTTGAGTTTCCTTTAGTTTTGACATTTAAAGCTATAGTTTCAATTACAAACTGCTTTGGGACAATGGTCTACGAAAGCAGCTTCTCTTAATTTGGGGAAAGTGGGACAGAAAATGGGGCTACCTGAAGAGTAATTAGGAACATTTCACCACACAGGAACATCTTTTCGTTCCCCTGCCAGCCAGCCCTGGCTTTATCTTTTACTGCTACTCTAATAGAAATTGGGCAAGTTAGAGTTAGGGAAATGTGGAGGGGTGGCTTTTCATGGGATCCATTCCATTCCACTTTCCTCTCACATGGGTGGATCCCTTCTTTAGCTCTCTTAGGAACCTTGGAGGCCAAATCTTACAAGGTGTATTCTAATGTATTGCCTATGGACTGAAGACTTTTCTTCTGAGGTTTGAGTATTATTTTCTTCTTTAAAAAAGGTGTTTTAAGATAAAAATATATTGTTTTTTTGCTTTGTGTTTAATTTAAAGCATTATTTGGGGCTGGGAAGGTGGCTAGTTAGCAAACTGATGACCAAGTTCAGTCTCCAGAACTCATGTGGTAGAAAGAGAGAACTGAGTGACATAAGTCATCTTCAGACTTCCACATGCTTGCTATAGCTGCCTTGGGAGATTATAAACAACCCTGAAGGCTCTGGCTTGACCCCAGAAAAGAGCTTGGGGGAAGATGGGGTTTAATTTGTGAGTATGCCTGAAAGTCACCTTAAGTGACTGGAAGATTTGTGTGTGTGTGTGTTTGTGTGTGTGTGTGTGCATGCATGTGTGTGTGTTTGTGTGTGTGTGTGTGTGTGTGTGTGTGTGTGTATGTAACTAATGAAGAGAAACAGCAACACAGATGATAAATAACACTAATGGTAGAAGAAACTCAGCTAGCTAATCCTCCAGTCACTTAGGATGACTTTCAGGCATACTCACAGATTAAATCTCACTTTCACACAAGCTCTTTTCTGGGGTACAGCCAAAGCCTTCAAGGTTGTTTATAATCTACCAAGGAAGGAATTCACTAGCAAATAGTTGAGAGTTAACTCTATCCAGTAGATATGCTTCTAGAAACTTGTTCATAAAGTGAATCATGTTTTAAATTTATTTAATGGTTTTCTAGGAGAGACCTTCTGGGAGATTTGGTTTTGCTTGCTTGCTTGGTCAAAAACTAATAAGGACTGATCTCCTTTGTATTGCTGGATTTTTTAAGTTTAGTTTTCCCTAGCCCCAGATTCCCCTACTTCCCCATTCCTCACAGACACAGCAGCGGGACTGACTGATGCCTTTGGATGTTCCTCATATTTTAATCCCTTCCCTACTAGCAGCATTTCCTCAGCTTGTGCTCCTTGAGGAATTGCTGAGAAGATGAGCTACACTGAAGTGGCTTACTGGTAGATCATCTTCAAGTTCTAGTATGAAAACATGTAATTTCAGAAGAAAATGTAGTCACTTAGAACACACCTGTGTAGTGCCAAATTTCATATCTGAAAACAAAACAAGTACAGTCATCTAAAAAAAATTCATAGATTACAATGGATAAACAAACTCTACTTAAAACGTATTTTACTCTTAGATGAATTTCACTAAGTAGCTCGTGTTTATAAAATGCTTTTCTTCAATGGTATCTGCATAAATTCATGATTTTTCTTGTTTCAGAAAGAAATCTCAAGCACATATATTTCTGGATTGAGTAACACCTGTTTTCAGAGAGAAGTTCATTAATGGGGTTACATTTAAACTTTGTCAGTTATAAACATTTACTTTACAATACGAATTGTTTGGTTTATTCCAGCCTGTTTTGTCTCACAGTTAAGAGTAAGAGTAAAAGTGTACTCTACTTAAGTAAAGACAGATGCTTATATCAGGGAGAGATGTATGCATCTTAGTCTTTCTACTAGAGACTTGACACATACTGGTGATTCTAACCACAACATAAGGTTTGAATCTGAGAAATGGTTTCCTTCGCTAGATAACTGTATATGAAAGTCCAATAAATTATTTTGCTAATAGATCTTCTTTATTTAAAGATAGAGTATTTAGATATTATTTGTAAATATACTAGAGTATTTATATATTGTATTTAAATACATTACATGAAACCAGTATATATAAATAGAGTCCATAATATATACTATGGCTATTGTGTAGTATCTTTCCACATGAAGATATATGTAATATATAAACATAAGTATTTATGGTATATCTTATTCAAGCATATTTTATATATTTACATATAAAATTGAATATATGCAGAGAGGTATCTCTATGTTTAAACATTCAAAAATAAGCACTGTTAAATAATATTAATGTTAATTAATTCTAGTATATATATAACAATGTAATTCTATACTACATATGATATCTGCTATAGCTAATGCTATTTTATAATATATTATGCACACAAATCACACCTTCATACACATATAAACAGTAGGCTGATAAGGAATTTACCAATGAGGCAGAGAAATGTTAGTGCTGCTATATTGATCAATGCAGAGAACATTCTAGACAGCTATCTACATTTTATTCTTAGCTAATAATGTAGTAATGTTTAAGTGAACAGCAAGAGTTCCTTCACAATGACTGTGAGTCAACTTGCACAGTGAACTCCTGTAGACCCATCTGAATCATTTTGTAATTTTCTGATATTCTAGTACAAATAGAAACTAGGTGTTTTTCCTTATGATCTGCTTTTCCAAGCTCAGTGTTGGCTGTTCTCCCATTCTTTGGATGAGACTAAGTCATCAGACTACCCAGAGATTACCTAGGAGACCTGTATCAAAGGTACAGCTCCCTTAATCATGTGAGCTGCCTTCTCTAATTTGTGCTCCTAGTCATGGTCATGTCTTAGTTTATGGTGAGTATATCAAGAAATTGGTTTTGTTCTACTTCTACCCTAAGCTATTTTTGCACCTTCACTTTACAACAATACGACTGCTAAGAACTAATTACAAAATTAGATTCCATATCTCTATAAACTATACAACTATAGACCATTATTTAAAAGGGAAAAAACAACCTTGAAAATATTGCATGGAATTACTCTCTTATTTTGAAAGATTTCATTTATTATTATTATTGTTTGTGTGTGTACGTGTTTGTGTCCGAAAAGGCAAGAAGAAAGTATCAGTGGTTGTAGCTGCCCAATTTGTGTGCTGGGAACTGAATTCCAGTCCTCTGCAAGAACATCAAGAGCTCTTAACTATTGAGTAATTTCTTCAGGCCTGGAATTATTCTCTTATTTAAAATCAGATGGACAAAAGAAATATGAGAAACAAAATCTTAATAAGCAGTTTGTTTTAGGAACTATTAAACTATTAACTGTTTTATATCTAAACTATTTCTATATTACTCTATATTTCTATCCTAGCATATAGATTGTCATATTGCTGCAAATACAATATTTCTACTGTTATGTGTTATGTTGAACTATATGAAATTACCATTTTCATCGTTCAGATATCATTGGGTATTGGTGTCAATTTTGTAGGTAAAAGATGGTTGGATGTTGGTAATTCCAGCTAAACCTTTGTTACTATCAAGAAGATTTTTCACTCATGTTTCTAATGATTTAGGAATCTATTAGAATATAAAAACCTTTCAAGTTTGTTTAAACTGTGAGTGAGAATAATTAAGGAATAAATCTTTTCAGTTGTAACTAACCTTCTTGCACAATTTAGTGTAAGCCTTTTTATGGGCCACATACATTGTTATCACACTTCAAGTGGTATCAGTGAGAAGAAACCCTTAAAGAACTAAAGTTAATCTTTGGTTCCTGCTAAAAATTCAGATAATCTTAGAACGTACTACTGCAAGAAGACAACTTTTCTGATATGATTTCCATCCTAGCACTTAATATACATTCTATTTCCCATTCAAATCCCTGAAACTTTGAAGTCTGATTAGGTAAGTCATATGTGTTGTATGCTCCACTGGTTAGATAATTCAGAAGAGAGCACCCTGGACTTGACATTTGACCTCTTCAAAATGAAGAGTATTTTTCATCTCGTCCAATCTCCAGGGCTCTTGAATCTCAACAAAGGTAAAGTGACCTTTGTAAGTTAAAATGCCACATGGAAACTAATATTCAAACTATCTTTCTCAATGACTTCAATTCTCTCTTTTATGTGCATGAAATATATATGAGAAACAAACTTCTTATATGGATAAGGAATAAAACCTTCCTCTGTTCCTTCTACACTCTCCAATGTTCTACTTCTTTCCTGACTTGTATATGATAAGCAAAGCTGCACAAATAAGTACCACACCTGTAAGGAGAGTTTGCACATACAAAACTGATGCCAATTTCTTAAATCATTCTCAACTGGACAACCATATGTAAATCTTCATTCTTTAGATGACATTTTATACTAGATTAAAATGATGCTCACAAATATTAATACCTCACTACTTGACATTAATATAACCAACTAAGTTCTTCTCTAAATTCTAGCAACTAAAAAATGACAACAAGTATTTATAACACTGTGGACCTTTGAGGATTTCAGCTCTAGGTAAACTACCCTGACTCATCTGGATAGAGGTTGTGGAAGAATTGGAAATGTCTAATACGCAGATACTGATGAAAAACATTATAAATCATGAAGTATTTATCCTTACATCATTGTCAAGCTGATACATCTGTGTAGGATATATTCTTTTTGCCAGAGATATCATGTATCATCTTAGCTAGAAACACACAATCACATCCCATTATGATGAATTTTCAGGGTTTATTCAAATTCCTTCCTCTTGTGGAATCTTGTCAAGTTAATACTGCTTAACACATGTGGCCTTAAAATTTTCCATTGTAAATTGACTGCCATTTTGGCATTTGGCTGGATCTGGCCTTACATGACTGCAGTCACACTAAGAATGTTGAGTTTGTTGAATTTAAAATTTATAATACTTGCCATATTATAGATTTTTTAATAACCAAGGAGACTCCTGCATTCAATAGCTTTATGAAACTTTTTTCTCCTAAATGATTTGATTTGATTTGATATAGTTTTACATGACAAACTAAATCAAGAAGATTTTTTTAATAACTTGATTTGACTAAGTATAAATAAGTACTTTTTTAGACAATAAATTACTAGGTAGCTAATTTATGTGTAGTACAAAGCTCTTAGCACTGCATTTCTTCTTGGTCTTCTGAAATGTTTACTGTTAATTTAGGACTAGTCATCAATAAACAGAACAGAACTAAACATTGGTCTTGAATACATTCATGAATCTGCTCTTGCTTATATTTCATTTTACAATCATACTCTAACGATGAAGAGTTTATCTGAGAAATCCAGAAGGGCAAGCATCCTAAATCCAGGCATTGTTAGCTTTATGAGCATATTAAACACACATTACATCACGCAAAGTGTTTATTGCAAATGGGCCTTAGCCACTAAAATGTGTAGTTTCTTTCATGTCGTGACTAAGTAATTTGAAAACCGTATGGGCTGAAAATGCACAGAAAGGTTGCACGCTAATTGTCAGCAGGAAAAACCTCCATCAAATCAATGCAGGGAACATTCCTCACAAATCCCAAACAAGGAAGGGAGGACTCGGCACCTGTCCTACTTGTTCTTTTTTACTGCAAATACTTGTTTGTTTATCGTCGTGGTGGTTGTTTTATTTTCTGAATTAAATTCTGAGGTAAAGTCCAGTGATAGTCTCTGGGGAATTGTGGAACCACTTAACCATTTCTGTACTTGCTTTTTAAAGACACTCCTCCCTACGGGCATCATTCCATCCTAATATCACTCACATCCTCTACTGTACCAATATTATCTGACATATTATTTTGTGGTGTTTATATATACATAATATATATTATATTTACTTATAATGAATAACTAAACTATCGTTAAAAATACAAGGTAAATTTGGGGAAAATATTAAAGATTCTAATTAATTTTATTTTGTACAGTTTCAAGAAGTTTTGAATATTTTCAGTTCATTGTACTTAGTAAAATCAGGTTTGAATGTTGTTACTTTATGATTAATTCAAAGAAGCTTTAAATACTGCAATTTATTGTCCTTATTTTCATTAATATTAAGAAGCTTTAAATATTATAATGTTCTTTGTGATCATTGGTAATAGACTGGAGTACCATAAAGCCAAACTGTCAGTTCTTTCCCAAGCTCTCATATCCTTTTTTGTCACCTTAAGAACTTTTGTATCTCCCTTCAGTTCCCAACCAATTTCTTTTTCTTGTTTATCTTCATCTTGCAAAAGCAACAACAGAACCACTATTTTTAAAATGAAAAGTTAAAAAAGAATCCAAGCACTCAAGCATGTGACTAATCATGAGCAACACATCTTAATTTAAACCTTGACTCACCTCTCCAAGGAAGTTACTAATACTCAGTCCTCCCCACTCTTTGAGGAACTTCCTTGGATTCCACAATTGACCTACACATTCTTGGAGTCAGTTTAAAGGGGGAGGTTGCGCTGCCTTCTTATCAGACTGGATGCAGACTGTAGTAAGGCAGCTTCCTTCTCTGCTGTTTTCAAGAGTGACAACTAAATTGATCTAGCAGATTCTCTGACTGCTTGTCCTCTCCACAGTGCCTTGCTTTCCACAAAAGCTACTAGTATATGTTTATTGACTAGGTCTCAATTCGCATAGGTCACAAAGCATTGAGGGCAGAATGTAGCTCCATCAGGCCTTGCTTATCATTTAACTGTAATTCAGCAGCGATTTCTTAGGAAAATTCTGTTTTTTACTGCTACCCTAAAACATGGCATAAGGCGTACCAATGAAATAAATTGTGGTGACTTCCCAGTCAACAACAACAGAAAACCACAACTGTCTTGTATCGTGGTATCTGATCCCAAGTGACATTTTAATTTTGCTAGATGAATTGATGAGTACTTGCCACAGTAAGGGGAGTGACCTCATTCAATCTTTGGCTCACAGGAACTTTATCTCCGAGTGTACTAGACTTCAATAGCAGGCAGGCAGAACAGTTAATGCTATGAACACTGTGACTTTGTTTTGAGCATTCCTCTATTAAGGAATTCCTGATGTTCTTCCCCAGTTAAAAACTCTGGAAGAATCCCATGACCACCACTCTAAGATGTTGATACCAAGATTAATAAAAAAAGATACCTTGCTACTGATATTTCACAGGATGCTTTCCAAGTTCTTGTTTACTTATCACATCCTTTTGTGTGATGCTCACAGCTACTCTATTCATTAATAGATGGAGAAAGGAAGCAGGGTAACAGAACCGGCTTGCCCTTTCCTTTGCAATTGTAAAACTCCCTAAAGGCTTCTCACCAGAGTCACCAGGGGAGTTTCTTTAGCTGCAGGGGGAAAGTGCAGGGGGTTAAACTATGCAGGGGAGCAGTCCTCAGTGAATCTCACTCAGGACTTTGTGTAAATAGCCCAGCTTCCTCATCCTTTAGGGAAGACCTCTCTGAGGAGTGGTCTACCTAATCTACTAAAGGACTCCAGGAGGGCTGATCTGCCAATACCCAGTCAGACATACTCAGGGCTGTCTGCCTTCCTGGCTCATCTGTTTCATTCCCATACTGGTTCTACTAGAGTTTTTCTCCCAAGTAAACTACTTGTATCTGCATCCCCTACTTAGGTCTGATTTGAGGAAACACACCCCAACACAGTAGAGCACAGACAAGATTGATATTTGCGTAATACTGTAGAGTGATTAAATGTAGAAACAGCTAGATCCAAAGCCTTTGACTTTCCGGCATTTGTACCAGATTAGGTTGCTCTTTGGTGATGACCATTATTTGACAGAATTCGTTCCAGGCCTTCTCAGCAAAATGAAAGCACTATAACTGAAAAAAAAATTGTTAAATGGCTCTTTGAGGAAACTAGTTACTACCATCAACAGGAAACAAACAACAAAAAAACGAGGAAAAGGAAAGGCAGTAATTACCTAGCATGACGAAAGGGACTCCCAGGAAGGTGGAATTGTATTTCCCACCAGTAAGATTGATGATTCCAGCTGCAGTGAGAGTGGCTAGGCTTATGGTCACCAACCCAAGTAGGCCTAACCAGGGTTTGCTGCGGACACAGTCCTGCATAGAGCAACAGAGGATGGCCATGGTGACTACCAGGATCAGGCTGGTGACCAGGTATCGTTCTGATACACGGCTGGTCTTCTGGAAATCTTCCCTCAATGATGAGGATGTGTACGGGTATATTTTGACTTTACTGTTGGATTTCTGGAATAGTTTGACAGTGTCGCAGAAGCTGGACTCCCACCTCTCAGCTACCATGTCATTGAGACTGTTGATTGACTGCAGATAGTAAGTGAGCTGAATGGCCTCCGCAGATTTCACCCGATCCTTGCTGTGTACAGTGACACCTCCAAGTTGGTGCCCATTATAGACAGCCCTTCCATCCTTTAAGTGAGTGATCGGATATGTGATAGCAAAATTGGTCCGATTGGTGGCCCGAGCATTCTTTAGCTCTTCCAGGACGTGTACTATGTCATCCACAATGCAAGTCTTATCATTATTCAGGACACATATGTGAGCAAACGTATAGTTAAAGCCAGGCCTTGGAACCTGGATCTTGGTTACAGCAGTATGCAACTATGGGGGAGAAAAACAACAGTTAGTTTTTTTTTATGAACAAGTAGACATTAATAAGTAACATTAGCTCCAGAGATTAAAATGTTTCTTCTTTTTTAGGAAAGAGAAAGTCATTAGTTCCATCTCTAAGACAGAGAGTTTAAATAAAATGTTTTGCCCATAGGCCACAAATAGGTAGTAGAGATGCAAGACACACATTGGATCAGTAGTTTTCACAGTGTGTGGCTCCCAGTCTAGCAGTATCAACCCAACAGCTTGACAGAAATGCAAATTCTTAGGCCCTATTCCAGAACTGAGAAATCAGATTTTCTGGAGTACAACCTATATAGACCTTCTGGGAGATTCTGATGGTGCTAACACTTGAGAAGTATTGCATTCAAGTACCAATATTACTTCTATGTTCTCTTTATTTGTGACCAAAATGGTCTATAATGTTTGCAAATCTTACATTAGTCTCTTGTTTATTATTTTTCTTGGAAACAAGATATAACAAGTCAATGAAGGTGCAGTTCTGAATGCAGAGGTCTTCTGAAGGCTAGTCCCTTACTGCCAATTTGCAGGGCAGCTTAATAAGCTTATCCAATTACTCCATCCTATAAAAGTCAAGAAGTTTATCTCAATAGCTGTGCTGTTTTTGTTTGATGTCAATTTGACACAAGTGAAGGTTATCAGAGAGGAGGGAACCTCAATTGAGAGAATGCTTCCATAAGATCAGGCTGTAGGCAAGCCTGTAGGACATTTTCTTAATTAGTAGTTGATGTGGGTGGGCCCAGCCCATTGTGGGCGATGCCACCCTTGGATTGGTAGTCCTGGGTTCTATAAGAAAGCAGATTGAGTCCAGCACCATGGGGGGCGGGGGCTGACTTTTTGGAGCCCAGTGCCTGTGGTGGGACACCTGGGGCAGTCTTGGCGCTGTCTCTTATACACATCTAGATGTGTATAAGAGACAGCTCCATGGGAGACCTTGTCTTGGAGAAGATGGGAATAGAGTGTGGGTTGAGTGGGAGGGCTGGTGCGCAGAAGGAGGGAGGAGAGGAGGATCTGAGGTTGGTATGTAAAAGGAGTGGTAAATCTTTTTAATAAAAAAAATTTAAAAAAATAGAAAGCAGGTTGAGCAAGTCATGAGGAGCAAGCTAGTAAGCAGCACCCCTCCATAGTCTCTGCATCAGCTCCTGCCTCCAAGATCGTTCCCTATTTGAGTTTCTGTCCTGACTTCCTTCAGTGATGAACTATGATAAGAAAATGTAAGCCAAATAAACCCCTCTTCATCACAGCAATAGTAACCCTAACTAAGACATTAGCCCTTGTCTACTCTGCTGTTCCTTGTCTGCATAGATGGGAAAGGCACTAAATGATAAGAGTCTAGCTGAGATAAATTGAAATCATACTAAAGGAGCACAATGTGACTTCTACACACTTTAAGGCCTGGAGTGTGCTTGTAGAGTACTTGCCTATTATGTACAAGATCCTGGTTTATATCCCCAGTACTACAAGAATTATGCTATACACCTTGACCAAGTGTCAAATTGTGGTTGTGTCAAGTTACTTTATAATTGCCATCAAATTGCACACAAGAAGATAAAAAACATCCACTCCATGCCAAGCGCAGTTCTAGGCATTAGCACAGATCAGCTGACTTAGAACTCATACCAGATAACAACGTAGGTATGAACACTAGCCTTATCTCCCAGGTGAGGCAACTGAGACATGGAGAACCGAAATCATTTGTCCAAGATCACATGCATCATAAAAGAACTGGGTTATACACAGCAGTCTGAACAGGGCCTGTGTTCTTAGGTTTTATCATATATACCTCTAGGTGCCAGAACTGCAGTGAGGATTCCTGCCAGCAGCTGATTTCTGAATTTGTGCTTTTTTTTTACCCTGCTGCTAAAATTCACATGTAAGTGTTTATAGAATCTAATAGCTGAAATAAGAAAACAGATAGTATGTTTGTGAAGGTATTATGGGATTTAAATGAACTACTATCATGTGACAGGATATCACACTTCATCTCCTCTCAGCAATTCAGTTTATAATGAGAATACAAAGGCTCATGGAAGCCTTGCAGATAGGGTTAATTGGCATCTTAAAATGGCATCATCTTCTGTTTCACCTGTAGACACATAGGCCTCCAATTTAACTGTTCCAACTCCTCAGCCAGTTATTGTCATGATGGCTTTGTTTTATCTGTGTAAATGTAGCTGGTCTGCAACAATGAGGCCAGTGAGAGACATGTGTTGGGGTGTTAAATAAACAAGTGTATCTATGGCTGTGCCTAACCAAGAATGGACTCTCCCACGAGTGTCTGCATGACCCTGCTACATCTTCTCTTGATCTGTTCTAAATGGATTATTGGTTAGGATGTTTGGCCATGCATGTGTCTGAGTGAGTGGGATAGTACGCTTTTTTGAAAATGTCTGAGAAGCACCAGCTGTTAAAGTACTTTACTTAGCCCAGAGATAGAGTTGTTCACCCTAACTCCCAGTGTCCCCTTCCCCTACATCTCTTCATGAACACCAACCCTTAGGCTCAGAAAATACTTTATTGTATCATCTTTGGCTAAAATATTTTCATTTACTTCACATACACATATAGTCTTCCAGATATACCTACGAGGCTATTTTTATAGCTTGAACCATATGCTACATTTTTGTGTTGATGTTTTGGGATTAATGTCCAGAAAAATATCTTTCAATAGTTTTAAGCTCTGAAAGTATCTTTCTATCGACTCTTGTCTAAGCATAGGCCGATAAATCTTAGTTAGGATTATTCCTAATCACCAAAATTTTCCAAATGTAAAAGGTTATTTTGGAAGAGGAAAAAATAAAGAATGTAAAGATGAGAGAATTTTGATAAGTCGAAGACTTTGCTGGAAAGAATCAGAATAGACTAGAGAAGTGATATTGAAAGCATGTATATGTGTAATATTTAGTGCATTGTTTGTTCCCATAAGCAGTGTAATAAATCTCCCTTAGAGTGATTACCAAATACGTCAAGAGGAAAAGATTGCCAAATAAGATGGTGTTAAGCCACAGGGCTGAACCCAATTATAGCAGAGGATATTTTTCCATCCATTCCCTGCAATGACCATGCCCTGCTGGTTGGGGAGGTATAAACTATTTAGTGATCTGCCAACTTTGCAGATCTACTGCTATGACCTCTGGGATTACACATGGAAGGAAGGAGACACCATATTAACCCTTGTATTAGCAGACAATTGCTGAGAGTCTTGGAAAACGGGAAGGAACCTTACTGGCTTGAGACCAGAAATTTTCTTAACTCAGCAGTAGAGATGCTGTGAGGAGAAGTCGCCTTGAATTTCTGATGGAGTGATGGGTGACATATGTGTCACTCTCGGTTCTGAGTGGTAGGGTGACATAGAATGAATGACAAAGCAGCTGGGTGGTGCCTGAGGCCACGCACCTGACAGGGAAAGTCTGTGGGATTGTGCTATGGAATAAGAGGTGAGAAGATAGAATAAATCCGAAGTTGAGACTCCTCTTTAGGACTTTTGAAACAACTCAGCTCTCATCATTGACTCTAATGACCACATGTCAAGGATAAACACATTTCACTCTTGTCATGGTCAGACATCTTGCACATAATACTTAGATATCTACATGCATGCATGGGTTTAGAATGCTCTGATTTACTTTCCTGAGGGAGCCCCAAGGAGAGAAGTAGAAGCCTGACACTCTAAGTTGTGGTACAATGTATATTTTCAAGATTAAAAAAAAAAGGAAAAGGAAAAGCCAGAGAGATGGAAACTATGCTTCAGCTAATCTACAATATAAACAGCAGCAACCCCCCTGAGTGTAGTAATAAATTAGTTAAGAGGCTTTAAAAATGAAAAGGAAGTGAAAATAAGACAAATTAGTAGCCCTGACCCTTAACGTAGTCTGAATCCATTACATGGGTCAATGGAAAATCCGTGTTTGTATGGCTATGTACAGATGCTATTAAGCCAACACACACACAATAAATACTCATCAAATCTACTGTGTTGTCAGTAATGTGATAATTTTCCTGAATTTAGTGTGCTTGCATTCATGCATGCAAAATTACATGAAATACAGTATACAAAATTCCAAGAGTCTAACAATAACACCAAGTACTTTGTATTAGTAAAGCCCGAGCCTATATAAATCTTGATCATGATATTTTGATTATTATATATTTGCTTCTAAAGACATCAGGATTGAATGTTAAATTGAAATTCATTCCAAGTCTCTGAACATATCATTTAAACTGTCAGCCTCTTTGCTCTTTTCACTCTTCATGTTAAGAATGATAATAGTACTAGTGACTAGTCTGCTAAACATTTTCAACACATTTAAAAACCTTATTCAAGACAAAGGCTGTGGAAATGCTTAAATTATTATTATCCCTATTTTGCAGTTGGAGCAACTGAGGCTTAATGAGCTTCATAAATCACCTAAGATGACTTGCAAAGTAAAGGGCAGATGCAGGACTCTAAATCAGGCCTAACTTCATAGCAGAACTCAGCCTGAGACCAACACAGGTTCAGCAAAAAGGACAGAGAAGAATCAGACAAAGATAGGGAATTGTCAGGCCACCTGGTCTAGTGAAATGACTGAGCTGTGGAACAGCCACACTTGGAGGTCCAATTAGAGAGATTAGAGATGATGCAGACAGCTAAACCTCATCTTCAGACATCACCATCACATGACAATATGAACAAATAATGAAGGGGGTGGGTTTTGAGCTCAGACTTTTCTATTCTTCCTACAGTGTCTAGAATTGCCAGATGAAACTTTTCAGAAAAGAGCTTACTAAAAATTCCTCCTTTCAGCCAGGGGGCACAAGATAATCTGGTAATAAGATGTGTGGGCTTCCAACATGGTTTCTCTGCTTACCTTCCATATGCTGGAGATCCTAAGGATGTCACTCTATTGCTTTAGGTCCCGAGACTTTAGATCTTACATTTTCAGTAATAAGAAGGGTGTTGGCCTAGCTATTCTTTTTTTTTTTTCCTTATTACTATTGAAAATAGACTCTTCTCTCATACAATACATCCCAATCACAGTTTCCCCTCCCTTCATTTCTGCTGGCTACTCCCACCTCTCCTTTACCCCATATCCACTCACCCTTCTTTTTCCCTTCAGAAAAAAGCAGGCCTCCAATAGACGACAGCCAAATGGGACAAAAGAAGACACAGTAAGATAAGGCCAAAGCCCTCATATCCAGGCTGGACACTGTAACCCAATAGGAGGGAAAAAGTCCCAAGAGCAGGAAAAAGAGTCAGAGACACCCCCACTCCCACTGTTAGGAGTCTCACAAGAACACCAAGCTAACAGCCATAACATATATGCAGAAGATCTGGTGCAGATTCTCTTAAGAACTCACTACTGTATTTGTAATTTCACATTATTCTAGGATAACTGACAACTGTAAACTATACAGTCAGATACTCGGTGAAAGAAAGTTAACATCATAAATAACAATTGAGATTTATTAGAGCTACTTGAGGCACACTTTCCAACACACTGAAGCTCCTTTTAAGGTAATGGCAGATCTGAAAGTAGATGAAACACAGAAAGAAAACAGGACAAAGAAGATGGATATACTTAAAAGATTCTCTTCTCTGAGTGATTTCTCATTCTGGGGAAGCACTGGCCTTTCTAATTCCCTTCTGCCAGAGTCTGGGACACAGCCAGGATGGGCTGCCGGTCAGCACAGGCCAGAGTCTAATTTCCTTTCTGCCTTTCCTTGGCACACTCACACCTTCCTCAGAAGACAGCAGGGACACCTTGTAGAGGAGGATACAGAAGGGATATGGAAGGAAGGATGTGTCTGCTTCTGACTGCTGATTAGTACAGGAAAAATACCTGTGGGATATGAGATCTGATGCAATTTTGCTATAAAGAGGGGAGGAAAGGCAGGATGTTGACTCTGACCATGTAGGGCCCTTAACATGCTTTGAGAGTACCTTCATGCAGTCACCCAGCAATCCCAACTGTGAGGAAACCCTCAGAGGAGATGGGTATTCCCTGGTCTCTGGCAGAATGAAGTTCAAGTCACTCCAGTGGGACTTGGCACAGCATCCCATTTTTCAGCTGCCTTCTCTTCCTTGTTTCATGTCCCCACCCCATTTTCTGCTGCTACTGCAGAATAAGCTGCACACATATAAAAAAAAACAAAAACAAAAACAAGGGATATCATTGATTTGTTTTCCTAACCTATATAGCTTGCAGTCAGATATTACCATCCAAATGACACTAAATCAAATTCGCTTAGAAATACATTCAAGGAATAGGTTGTTTTTTTTTTTTTTCCGCCTACGTCAAATGGCTTCTGCATTGAATCTCTCCAAATTCCAGGTCTTATTTAGGTTCTACTTCTGCGACTATAGGTGACCAGGTAGGATCTGGCAAGATATCCTGACCCAGGTCACATGAAAACACCTTGAAGTGGATGGATCTGGTCTCTGCAGTTCATAAATTACGCTAGCTCACTGTGTGTTACGTTCTGTCTTTGCATGAGCTCACTCTCACCCACTCTCTTTCCTCTTCTTTTAATAGCCACACATTACATCAGAACACCAGAAGTCCAAAGTTGGGGACTGTTACTGTGATTCATTTGTAGAGCAGCCAAAAGCAAGTTAGTCATCCCTTAATAAGAGAACAGAAATAATCATTCTGCCTTTGAAACATTACATTTTTCAGACGACACCAAATTTAAGCTGTGGATGAAGCCAAACAAGTGACTACCTAGTCACACATTTCCCTTTGCACATGCATGCCTGGAATCATGCATATCAAACTGTTTGCTGTCTCTCTCAATATTGCAATGGCAGTACAGGTCTGGGAGAGCCCATTGTGCCTCTTTTGACCTTTACTTCACAGGGGTAAATTCTCAGACTATGGGTGTTGATACTGAAAAGCAGTCTAAACAACCTCATTTTGTTAATTTCCCTAAGTTTGTCTTCCAAAGCTTAGCTAGGAAAACAGATACACTTTCAATTTGAAGGTACTGAACCTGAGATTTGAGAGACAAAACAAACAAAAATAGTCTTTGTGAAGGGAGAAAGCAGATGCGGTAAAGCACTGCAGTTTTTGCCTGATTTCATGTGGATCTGGATGAGAAGATAATGTAATATAATTATTTCCATACTGTGGGAGAAATTTTCACTTAATTAAAAAGAAGAATCCCAATATCTGAAGATTCCTAGAAATCTGTGAATTTGAACTTTCTAATCAGAGCTACTATTTTTCATTCCCTTATGTCCTGACTTAGCTTTCATGGCCAAGCTTAAATGCTTGCTGAACAAGTTCATGGGTAATGAATCTTGTTTAATAGCTGTAACAGAAGCAATGCTCATAGAAATCGGAGACTGTTAAAGCTGGTTAGCTAAATGGCAAAGGAGTCTAGTGCACAGAACAGCCAACAATTGTTTTAAGATTTAGGAAGGAGACCACAGCCAATAATGCAAAGGAAAATAAAATCAAGAAGCCAAGGACATTTAGTCTAGAGAATATGGACCCAAGTAGGAAGAGCACTGCATTAGGAGTCAGATGGCCTCCATTCCTGATTTTGCTGGCCATTTAAGATGAAGAAAAATGAACCTATGAAAATTTCCACCTTCCTTGTTCTAAATCCCCCAAGGGTTTCCCATCATGTTTTGAGTAAAACCCCAAGTTCTGATTAAAGAGCAACTATATGGGGCTTTGTCTGTGCTGACTCCTCTAAGACTCATATCTTGCTGTGTTCCTACTTCACTACTCTTCTTACTCTTGAGGCTCACTGGAATGTACTTCTGGGACCTACTAAGTCTGTGTTCTCACTCCCTTCACGATCCTTTAATCATATGCCCCGATAATACCTTCAATTGGAAAACAATCACCGCCATCATCAACATCTTATTTTAACTTTGTCACAGCACCAATTATGATATACCATCGTCTCTTTGTTTCCATATTCTGCTGTCCTCACGAGAATACAAATTCTGCCATGCTAGAGTGCACGTATGGTTTACTACTACATTCTCTTTACTCAGAAGGGTGCCTGGAGCATGTACTGCATAGATGTGGGGAAAAAAATCACATAGATAGAAGAGTTTGGAGACTGAATGAACGTGTGCTTGTGCATGTGTGTGTGTGTGCGTGTGTGTGTGTGTGTGCATGTGTGTGTGTGTGTACATATGTGCACACTTTTGTGGAAGCCTGAGGCTAAGCTTGGTGTCATTCCTCAGCACTCATCTACCTATTTTTTTGAGACAAGGTCTCATTGTATACCTCTAGCTGTCCTGGAACTCACAGAAATCCACCTGCCTCTGACTCCTAAGTACTGAGATTAAAGGTCATCTTGTCATTTGAAATGAAGTCTATTGCTTGGTGTCCTGGAGCACACCCAGCAGTCACTCAGGAGGCAGAGGCAGGTGGATCTCTGTGAGTTTCAGGACAGCTAGAACTATGTAGAAAGACCCTGTCTCAAACAAACAAACAAACAAAAAACAAAAATGCAAAAACAAAACAAAACAAAAAGCTATCACTGGCTTATAGCACACTGAGTAGGCTAGATTGGCTCAAAAATTGAACCTGAATCCCCTGTAAGAACAGCCTATGCTCTTAACCAGTGAGACATCTCTGTAGCCTAGAGGTACACTTTCTAATAAGTATGTGAATACTGAATTCCTGGCCAAGCACCTTTTACATGTTATCACAATGACCCTTTGAGGGAAGCATTATCTTTCATTCAGATAATGGATCTGAATTAAATTAGATGCCTAAAGTCATTGTCTTGGTTTGGGTTCCCAGAGAAGCTTGTTTGGAGGTCAGAGCACCATGCATGTAAGACATTTAGAAGACAATCCCAGATGGCGCTAGGGAAGGAATTACAATGTGAGCAACGGCTTGAGCTTCACTGAGTATTTGTTCTTCCCTCTTTCAGTCCCTTCCTCTCTAGCAAGGGTCCTGTCAGACTCCAAGCTTATGATCATTTGTTTGTAGGAGACAGTTTCCTGGTACTAAGTCAGGGTTTTAGGGAAATGGCAAGTACATTAGGAATGATATTACACATTCATTCATGCAATTGTTCTTTTTTTCCTCAGAAACAAAAGCAAAGATGCACATATTCTGAGTATAAGCCTCTCTGCATTCTAGCGGAATTCACTTTTAGTAGTTTTAGCCCATGGATAAAGATCAAAATACTATACAACCACATCCATAAAATATTTGAAATTGCAAATAATAACCTAAATTTATACTTCATGAAAAAAATGTCCCCATCAGATGAGTTCTTTGTCATGTTACATTTTTCCTCAAATGTGAATTAAGGATGAGAACAATGAAAATTAAGACTGATGACTGAAGACACAATGACAACAGAATGTTCTACCTGATGACATGCTAGCACCTCTCCTAGATGATGGACTGTGAGCCTTAGAATGAATACCTGCTGCAAAGCATAAAAGAATCTTACCAGATAATACATTTTCCACTGGAAATATTTTTTCTCTCAGAGTGCGCACACAAAGCTAATACCCTTAAAACTCAAAAGAGTGTCTCAGCTGTTGCTCTTGTTTTCCTGATCTGGCAACAAATGGCCAAGGCTATGATTATTTTTGTGACTGGGCTTGCTAAGGCCTTGATTCTTCTGAGAGGTGCTGATATTGGTGGGATAGTGTGTCTTGGTGGAGACATGCTGCCTGGCTTCATATCTCATTGTCAGCCTTGGTACATGCATGCCTCAGTTCTTCCTCTTTAAAATGGGGATGATGATGATGATGGTGATGATACCTAATCTCACTAGGACTGTTAGAAAATAAACTAAAAGTCAAATGTCAGCTTATCAACAGTTTCGGACACACTAGTGCAATCCAGAAAATGTCTGAGAACAAAAACAAAATAAACAAGGAGAGTATTCCATCTGTATCTTCTCTTTTGCCTTGCTGCTCTCATTTTTTCCTTTAAATGAGGATGTTCCTCAGTTGTTTTTGAAAAGTATATCTGATGAAATGAAAAGGTAACAAATTTCTGTCAGTAGGTTATAAGGCAAGTGGAGTTGTTAGTATGCATCAGTATAAATATTTTAAGAGAATACCTGGATATCATGTGTTTGAATTTGGCACCTGGGACTGGAGAAATGGCTCAGCAGTTAAAAGCACTGGCTAATGTTCTAGAGGATCCAGGTTCTAGTCCTAGCACCCACATAGCAGCTCATAACTATTGTTGACACCAGTCTCAGGGAAGCTGATGCCCTCTTTTGGCCTCTGTAGGCACTAGGCTCTGTGGACACTAGGCATGCACATAGTGCACAGATGTGTGTGCAGACAAAACACTCATATGCATAAGAAAAAAGAAAGTTGGCAGGTACTTTACATTAGCTCTTTAGTGAGATGATTGTGCACATCAACTAAAGAAATAGAGACCAGTCAGGGAAAGGTAGTTGATGTAAAGGAAGCAATGTAAAGGATACCAAGTTCCTATTGTCATAGTGTGAAGAATATTACATATATTACCTCATTTAATACTCACACCAGAGGAAGTAGAGACTATAATCTCCATTTGCAGGTGAGGAAATTGTGTCTCAAGGAATTTAAACAGCTTGCTCCAAATCACAAATTTAGTATGTAGACCACCACAGATTTAAATATTGGGCTCAGAAGATTGCCTCCTAATGGCAGTTTCTTCAGCAAAGTAAAGACTTTATCTCTTGCTATCTCTGTTTTAGAATTTGGATATTGATTAATTTATTTTCTGCATTAGACTTAATCATACTTGACCACAACATTGAGGACACTGGCATAGCAAAGTCAAACGGTCAAACATGACACAACTGCCCAAGAGAAGCAACCACATTCTGTCCTACATTGAATGCTAAAGCCCTGTAAACACTAGATACTCTAACAGGAACTTCAAAGAGAAGGCATAACTCCATTGCCAGTGACAAGTACGTTTACCCAAGCAGAGAGAAGAAAACATATGGAAAGAGAGGATACTTCTCATAGTTTAAAGCATATACTTTGCATCATGCTTGTTTCCTACTGATAAACCAGCCTGCCTCCATCTTGGACTTGAAAGCCATCTTATAGTAAAGACAAACTAGGTTCAATTCTGTTCATGATTAAACCTCTGTTTCTAAAGGACTGGACCATGCCCTACCTATAACCTTATCTACAAATGGTTCTATACTGCCTGTTCCAGGAAACCACAACCATGCCTATGTTTTAAAAGGTTGTTATGTCCACCTTGCAACCATGCCTTTGTTTCAGAAGGTGTTATGAACAACTTATTTTGCTTATGTTCTGCTTCTTTGACCCCTGTTTTTTGGTCTACCAGATCCCCCATTTGGAACCTTGAGCCATAAAAATCCCTGTCTCCCCCAAGTCCGGCATTGATTTCTTGAACCCTGGCTTATAAGGGGAGAGAGAACCTTAAATACAATGCTTACATTACAAATAAAGCTTATTTTGATTAATTTGGCCAGGATTTTGGTCAGTGGTCTTTCTCCTTGAATATAAGGGATGAACACTTTGTTACCAACATCTGATGTATTTGGGGGGCACAGGCAGACAAACAAAGAAGAAAACCTTTATTGATAACAAGGGATAGATAGCAGCTTTAGATATACTGCAAAACATCATATGGAATCCATAGGTGTTAGGGTACTTGAGTATCATCCTTTCCCAAAAGCAATTTACCACTAGGATATATGTGCTTTCTGAGGCAGGGATTTTAGTTCATTTACTCCTGTATATCTTAAGCACATGGAATAGTGCCGGGCACAAAAGAGCTCAAAGATGTGTTGATTGAACCTTCAGCATAATGCTGTGATGTGTGAGATTCAGCAAGTTGGTTTTTCTTGCTACTTCAGAGATGGTGGGCATCCACAGAACCCTCAGAACATTTAAGCTTCCTTTCCTGAGAACACCAGATCTCCTGTAACTGATAAATGAGTTCCATTGAGCCATCTCACTGAGTTCCATTGAGCCATCTCACTGACAGCGTGCCTTTGGAGGTAGTTTACCTAGCCAGGAGAGAAAAGTTCCCTTAGTATCCAAAGATGTCACTCTATGTGATTATATCTTTAATGCTGACAATGCTGGCTGATTTTCAGGCTCACCGATGTGAAGCCTGTGATAGGTTCCTGATACTGGACAGGTGGTCCAGCAAAGTCTCTTTGCTTTGTTGGGAACTAGAGGTCATGCAGAGAACTTATCTTGCATCTCATCATCGGTTATAGCAAAGACCCATTTGTTCAACAGGTATTAAGTAACTATACTATGTTGGGCATTATGTAAACCCTGGGGAGATAAAGGACATTAAAGCATGACTTTATTCTCTGAATTGTTTGGCACAGGTAAACCACAAAGCGAAGTGCCATGTTGCTATGATAGGAGGAGGTAAAATGGTACAGTGGAATACAGGGAATAGGTCTACTATGTTGGTATGTAGGGGAGGGTGAAGGACATATAAGTGTAAATGTGTACACATGTGTTTATGGTAGTGGGGCGCAATGCAATATAGAATTGGAGAGGAAATAGGATAGATGAAGGATGATCTTTTCATTTATGAAATAAAAGAAGAAAATTCTTAGCAACTTTGAGTAAACCTTAACCCAGGTCTCATGAACATAATAGATACAGTTCTGCCCTCCTAGAGCATTCAGAAAAAAAAGGACAAATGACACAATTACAAAATATGCTTGGATTTCTACAAAGATAGAAGTTTGAGCTATTAAGGGAAGACTTCTTGGAGGAAATAACCTCTAAATTAGAGGTTCAGAATGTTAAAGTTCACCATGGGCAGAGGCTTGGCCAGGGGTTTGGAACTGGCGAGAAGAGTATAGTGGGAACTGTGGCCATAAAATTTGCATACAAATTGTTTCTTTTTTTCCCCCCTGTTTTGTTCTTCCTACTTTGTGTTAAAGAATGTGGGGGAATGAAAGACACTCAAGCTGCTAGGAAACCATAGTGGAAAATTAAAGAGCCAGGAAAAGACCGCAGGGTCTTATCTGTCGAAGTTAGAAGATAAACTTTTTACTGAAGGCAACCGGAAGCTCAGGAAAGGTCTCAAAGAGGGGAACTAGCTGATCAGAATAGCTTCTTGGGCAGATCACTCTGCCTGAAATGTGGTAGCTGGATTGGGAAATACTGGAGCTTTGAGGCAAACAGGGAGTATAAAATAGCAGCACACTATCTACCACACTTCTGAAAGGTCGGAACCCCAGTGCTCATACTGGCTTGAAGAAGGTGGAGTTATGTCTCTATCTGTGTTCTTACAGACATGGACAGCTTATGCCAAGAAGTAAACTAGGTAGTAAAACTGGAAAACAACTTTCAGTCCTAACGTACTGATGAACTATTTGTACTGCATTTCTCTGGTTTATGTCTCAATGGGCCACCAAGTAATTAAAGATTTACAAATGTACAGATTTAGTTTGTGTGGCCTTTAAGTTTTCTGTATGTACACTTCTAAAAGGCAGACACAGATCACACAAGCACAGAAATTCCTGGCCAATTGTTTGAAGTTATTTGGTAGCAGATGTGTTTGGTACCCTGTTAAAATCCTCTCTAGCCCTTATCTCTTGAGAGCACACCTGCCCAACTTCAGATGCCAGCATACACACTTCTTTGTCAAAGAGCCCACTTTGCCATCTGCTTGGCAAGCCAGAAGTGCTGGGAAATTAACATTCTTTGGGAGAAGTCCTCAACCAATGACAGATGGGAGTTGATGTTTTAAAATCTAGCTCCCTTTCAATGGGTGGGCTCACTCTGTGGTGTGTTTTAAACTGGGTTCCCAGAGCTTCCCTAGTGATATTATGGTCCAGATGCCTGCAGCAATAGCCTGCTGAATTGCATACACTTTTAGGCTTTCCTCAATTTCTGGCCTACTTCTCTGTTCCCCCTCTAATTACCCTTCAAATAAACTCTCTTTATCTGATTTCTTGTTTCAGGGTTGGCTTGTAGGGAAACATAAACTCAAACAATGTTCAGTAATGCCTAATGCCTCTGGAATGTGGTTCTTAGTGTCCTCAAAACACTAAACTATTCCAAAACCACCACCCCAAGTGGATATTCAAATATGGTTATGTAGTAAAGAAACTCAGCACTGAGAGTAAAGTTAAAATCACATCTTTAATCTTTCCATGGGGACATAGTTTTTCCTCTGATGATACACATAGTAGGTAGGTAATTAATACTTCTCCAAGTAGCACTAAGAAGTTCATAGATATATGTGGCAGGATGCTACCAACTGCACATCTTCCTCCTTTGGGGAATAACTCTATTATCTTTCATTAAGGACCAAAGGAAATAATGTTAGTTCTGGGGTATGTTGATGGCATGGCTGTACGATAACTCCTCAAGCAGGGCTTAGGTATGCATCCTGCCAGGAGTAGCAAAGAGTAAATGACATGATTTTTCATTTTCTTCTTGCTTATAATAAAAGAAGTAGCCATCTCTTTGACTTTTACTTATTTTGAAGAAAAAAAAAACCTCTCAAGCTTAGCAATATAGTTAGAAGCTTTTTTTGCATCGTTCCGGAACATCTCAGTAGGTAAGATCTCAGGCTTCAGTGTTCTCTGATGACAGCAAATGCTGGCATGTTGCCCTAGTTGGATAAGAGTCCCTATCTTTACATTGCTGTATTTCTGCTGTTATGGCAGTAGGTGTGTGGGAGAGACAGCTGATGTGTTCACTGGATCCTTTCCCAGGCAATGATGTGCCTGGGGAGTATGTGCTGGTGGAGACAAATTCTCCATGCATCACTTGTACTGCCAGTACAGGTGTTGAAAGTCACCATGGTGGCAGTGTGTTGGACTTCAGTAAAACTGAATGGATTTGTCTGCCAAGATTTGGGCTGCCTTTCTTGTTGTTGGTATTCACCATTGTCAGATCTTTGTACTGTTCCACCTTACTGACAGGGTCACTGACAAGAGGGTATGTGCATGTGCATACACTCTTCATTACTGAGGTATAACTTGTACATGATAAAGTATACATATCTTGAATGTGCAGTTTATGTACTCTCTGTTCACATACCCATAACAGTATCATTCAGATCAAGAGAGAATATCTATAGCACCAAAAGGACCCCTTATGTCCTTTCCCAGTTAATACTGCCATCAATCCTAAAGAAAAACTGTTCTAACATTTATTAATATTTGTTTTGTCTTGAGCTTCCTATAAGTAGAATTGTGTAGTATGTACATGCATATGTAGTGCATTTGTTACTCATGAAATAGCCTTCACAATCCATCTGTCTTATGCTTTTAAGTGTTTTTTTTGTTTGTATTCAATGTGTTAGTAATCTGTTGTGAGAAGGTACTGCATTTTATTGTCCTGTTCTATGTTGGTGGAACTTTTAGGTGATTTCCATTTGGTGTTTTTATAAATAAAAATTCCATGGACAAAAGCTTTGGAGGGCATATGTAATTATTGCTTTCAGGTATATAGTGATGTGTTGGTAATTCTCTAATAAAAATAGCTCTTTCTGAGATTTGTAAACATCTCCACAATTGCCAATTTCAATTTATTCAGGGAATGCAAAGTAGGAAAAGATATGGCCAATGAGAATTCAGGAGCCAGTGCCTGTATACCACTGGATATACAGACTTTGGTGTGAAATATTAAGATCACAGAGCAAGCATATATTTAGGTTAAGTTTTCTAAAGTGATTAGATCCTTTTATATGCCTACGAGCAATACGTTAGAGTTGAGGTTGCCCCATATTCTCGGCAATATTTGGCCTTATTTATAACTTTTAACATTCTGGTGGGTATTCACTGCTATCTCATTTTTGGCTTTAATTTGCATCACCATGGTGACTGAAGCTAACTCAGCACCTTTTCATGTGCTCATTATCTATGCGGCTATTTTCTTGTCCAAAGTGCCTATTCAAGTCTTTTGTCCTTTGGGTTATTGGGTTGTTGTGTCTTTCCCTTATTGATTTGTAGGAGAAAAATCGAAGTTCAAGACTAGTGAGTATTGTGAGATACACCAAAAGAAAGGAGAGCTTCAGAGGCAGCATGGTATTCTAGAAACAATAATCTGACATAGGATTCACACAGACTTATGTTCATAGACAAGTAAAAAACTTCTTGATGACCTTGAGCAAATGATCCTTCTGGACATTCAGCTTCCTTATTGTCAAAAACAGGATTACTATCATATAGTGTTGCTGGTTCCTAAATTAGACAATATAAAGCGCCCATCAGAAATATTCACTTGAGGTGCCCAGTTATACTTTTGTGTACTGAGAAGCCTTCCCTGATCTCCATCAAAAAATGGGAGCTGGCACCTTTGCCCAGCAGTGCAATTTATGAGGCAGATGATGGCCTAATTGAATGTCCAGAAATCTCGTATTCTTGGCTGTCTAGTGATATTATTGTCATAGAGCAACTGCCTTTCTCATCATGTGAGGGTTATATTATTTGTAAGGAAAAAAATGTTATTTTGTGGCAAAGTTTAGTAACATGGTATTGTCCAGAAACTTATTTGATATGATCCAGAAAGTGTTTATATGCATTTTTTAGAGTCCTGTATCTTCTATATAGGGGGAGATATTTCCATGAATCAGCATTATCAAAAATCTGTGACTGTTTCTTGAAGGGTGGCATAGTGAATTGGTAAGTCATAGTCTTCTCCTTGTCTTTCTAGTCTGGGTTTGTGAGAAGCCTCAGCTTTGATAGCGTCTCCTTCAGGAAGGCTGCATTGCAAATGCAATTTAGGTCCTTCTTGATACCCTGTGTGTAGACACATCTATTTCATCACTTGCCATATTTTAATGGCCATATTCACTTAGCTATCTAAGAAAGAGCTGAATTTCAGTCTTTATTGTATTCATGCTTCCAGCACACTGTGTGCAAGAGAAGGTATATGCTAGTTAAGACAAACATTCCAGGCACATAGGCACACTCTTACATGGTCTCCTTGGCATCTCCAGCATCTGTTAAGCAGCCTCTCCTGAAATCTACTTAAATACTGAGAGGTGATTAAGTAAAAAACACTGCCTAGTTCTCAAAGGCTAAGGAGAAAAAAAAAGACCAAATGAGTAGAAATACTAGCAACAAGCCAATAAGAACCAGAGCATAAATTAAATTGAGTTCATGTTCTCATGTTTGTACAAGATACTGTGGCAGTTTAAAAAGAAACAAACAAGTATAGTACTCCTTTTCTAGCCCAGTGCTCAAGAGAATATACAGGAAAATATTAATATATGCATTTGTAGAAATAATAGCACACAGGAATGAAGAATATAGAAGTTTAAGCATTGTAATTTTTTCTTTCCAAGTAGAAGTAATTTTCCCAGAATCAATATAAAGCAGCCTACAGACCTCAGATAAGCTTTCAGTTTATTTAAGAAGTGGATGAGCTTAGGTGTTACTCTTGTTAATGCCGAGACATCGTGTAAACAAGAACTGAGAACACAGCACAGTCTTCTTATAAATTATTTTCCATGTCAAGTTAACCACTTCAAACAATTGCTAAACTCCATAATGTGTTTAGTGCATATTACAGAGTGCTTCTGTATTGTTATAGTAAATAGTAACAGGCTTTGCAACTTTTCTTTTTAAGGAAGAAGATAGGAAAACTGAAATGCTAAAAAACAGACCATTCTGAAATGGAAACATTTTCACATGTTTTGCAAATAACTTTAGAAAGGGAGACTCCCAGTGGGAAGCAAGTAACTCAATGGGTAAAGCTCTTGGTGGAGACTGGTAGCTTTGACAGATCACTCTGCAGAGGCCACTGGCCATCCAACATGCTTCTCCTCTATCTATATATAATATGTTAGATAAGTGAGGAGAAGATAGCCTAGTTTGAAAGGATTGTGACTATACATTTTAAGTTAGGGTTCTTTTGTGTGTGTGTGTGTGTGTGTGTGTGTGTGTGTGTGTGTGTGTGTAGCATCATGTTGGTATTTGTGTGCATGTGTGTGCATGCCCATGTGAGGCTAGGGGAGGATTCAGGTATTGTGCTTTATCATGCTCTCCGTTATCCCTTTGAGACAGGGTTTCTCACTGAACCTGAAGTAGACTGGCAGTCAGAAAGCTCCAGTGATCCTCCCATTGCTGCCCCTCACAGTTCTGGGCTGATAGGTATGTATGTAGCCGTACTCAGCTTTTTACAAGGGTGTTGGGGAATTCAAACTCAGGCATTCATGCTTGCACAGCAAGTGCTGTTACCCTCTGAGCCATCTCCCCAGTCTAGCTAGGTTTTACATACGTTTTTTCTGGGACTGATGGTGCAGAATTGCAATAAGAACTACTGGCGAAGCTAAGGCAGGAGGATTAGAAATTCAAGGGCAACATGGGCTACAGAGCAATTTCAAGGCCAGCTTGGGCCAACTTAATGATATCACCTCTCAAAATAAAAAAAAAATGAAGACACAACTGGGGATATAGTCCAGTGGTAGAGCATTTTCCTAGCCACTCCAAAAAAAAAAATGTTTTATTCTTTTGATAAAAAAGTGCAAGGGCAGCCTTCCTAACTTTTCTTGGTTTTAACTTTGCTGCTGCATCCTCCTTTGGGTGGGAGCTTGGAAAACCTATGAAGTAGAATTCCTCCCGTGGCTCCCTTCCAATGAATGATAGGGCCTGTTCACTGTTTAGATAATGATAGACAGCAGTTTGTCTCATGCTAGACATGATATCTCCTCACTTAAAATGCTTCCTTTTTTCCTTTCAAACAAGGAGAGACTAACAAGAAGTCCCAAAGAAGAGTTCAGACTTCCCACATATACCCCACCCAGATCCCTGTAATGATAATATCTTATATAACTACAGTAGACTATCAAAACCATGATGCTCTCTTTGGTGTGATGGCATTAACTCCAGGCATCATTTGGGTGTTTCCAGTTTTTATGTGTAATTTTTTTGGTATATATGTGGAATGATATGAACTTTTATCACAAGAGTTTAAGGAAATTTTAAAATGATCTTTTCTCCCTAGCAGGGATAGTCTCAACTCTGATTGCGCATTAGAATCTTAGAGGTAAGCTTCAAAAAATGGGCATCTGTGGGCCACACTCTAGACTATGCTTGAGTCCAGCACTTTAGGCTTTAGTGTATGCACAAATCAATTTGCATTGGGAGGCTTGTTAAAATGCCTACTCTGACTTAGTAATGTAAGTGGGGCCCAAGAGTTTTCATTACAAACAAGGTCTCACAAGATGGAGATGCTGCCAGTCTGTGGACCACATTTGGAGTAGGTCACCCTAGTTTTAGACCACTGAGATGAAAATAAATGAGTGTGGGGTCTTATGTAATATATTTGAATTACTCTGATGATTCTAACATGCATCCACCGTTAACAGCTAGTTAGACATGTGATAGAATTGGAAAGTCACCATTCCATCTTCTATTTAAATTATTCTCTGTCATTGCAGTCTCTTCTGATGAGCTATTCAACTACAAAAATATCTTGAATAAATCCTTCTCTATCTGTAAATCATATTCTTCCAAAACCTAAACATATCTTGTGTGAACTCTCTTAACTTGCCTCTCTGCCACTTCAATTTCTCTCCTCTATGTAAAAGCCCACTTTGAGACCAAATAAGGAGACGCTGTACTATTGCTTTTTTGCTCAAACTCTATGAAAGGGATTGCTTATATTTACTATTTAGTTTCTTCTCATTCCATTGTCATTTGGTTGCCAAACCACAAATATTAGAACGTTCTTTCTTTGGCACTTGACAAGATTCACTCCAGCTCCCACTCTGGTAGTTTGATGGTTTGATTGTTTTCAACATGCTGCTACTAAATCCATAATGATAGCTACATTTGCACCCATCATTCTCATTTGTGAAAATCAAAGTCATGACTTTCCCTCTCTATAAGGACAATTTCTTTCATTGGTTTACATTTTTCCCCTTTTTCCTTTCTTAGTGTAGTTTATTCTCTCTTCTACATTCTCAAACTCTACAAATTCCTTCTCATGCACTTTGAAACAGGCTGATGTCTTTCCTATGTATGAAAAAGGCCTCATTGACCTGATATACTTTCTAACTTCAGCCACATCTTCCATCTATAAATAGCTCTTTATATTTCTTGTCCCCAAGTAACAGTTGGAAAAGTAGCTCATGCTGGACATGGTAGCACATGATTAAAATACCAGCACTGGGGAGGTTGATTGTGAGTTTGAGGCCAGTCTGGACTACACAGCAAGTGAAATCATGTTTACCCAAAAAGTCATTGATGCGTGCTACCTTTGCCCCTGCCCTTCCCACTCCCTTAGAAAGCCACTCCAGGGTATACACTATCCATGTACTGATCCAAAACTCAACAATGATTTCTAAGGACACAAATTCATAGCTAATTTTCAGTCTTCATCTTCATCTTCATCTTTACTCTTAGCAGATATCCATAGTTGAATATTGTTAATGCAAAGTCAAAACAGGACTTCAAACATATGAAGTGGTTCAGCCTATAGAAATTTCCATGGAGTTTCAGTAGGTTCTGTCAAGGTCTGGGCATAGTTTATTCACTGCCATACTCCCTACTATGTCCCTGGCCAACAAATGCATTCAGCAGACTTCTCTGAGATGTCACTGAAACTCTCCCTCACTTCTATAATGAGTTCCCTGACTCAAAATTTTCCCTTCCTCTTATCTGTCTACCTAGCTTTTTGTTTCCTTCTAAGTAAATCTACATTTGTTGATTTACAAATTTAGTTTTACTGAAAACAGTGACTCTGTAACCTCTGATTTTGTTATTGCCCACTAAATTCTTCATGACAATAAATTTGATTTCCAGTTTGACTTCTCACCTTTAGGCTAACCTACCTCCAGTTCACATCAGAACCTGTCTTCCAATCTGGACTTAAATTTCCATCAGTCTCTTGAAGATTTGTAGATACAGGCTATGGCAATGTTTTAACTGGAATATACTTCCCAGAGCTGTAGACATAGTGCCCCTTACTTTGCCCAGGTCATTTATATCCATATTTTCTACCTGCTTATTCTATCTATCACTGACAGAATGAAGTTGTGGTTTCTAAGTATAATAATGAATTTATCTGCTTCTCTTTTCAGTTCTATCATTTCTTGCCTTATGTATTGTGATGCCCTGTTGTTAGATGTATATGTGTGTAGGATTTTTGCATTTTCTTTAGAACTGATCCCTTGATCACTATGCAATGCCCCTCCTTATCCTTGATAATTTTTCTAGTTCTGAAGTTATTTTTGTCTGAAATTTATATATGTACTTGAGCTTTCTTTAGATTGGTACCAGCATCATATATCTTTCTCCACCTCTTACTTTTAAGTCTATGAATCTTTATGTTTAAGGTGGGTGTACTATAGACCACATAGAGTTGGTTCCTTTTTTTCATAATTCACTGGTAGTCACTGTCTTCTGCTTGACTGATTTATATCACATTTATGCTGATTATTGATATGGTTGTATTCATAGCTACAGCAATTTCAATTGTTCTTTTACATTTTACTGTTTTATCCTACCTTCTTTGGTTTTAACTGAACTTTTTAATTTTCTCTCTTAATCAACAATACTTCTTAAAAAAACAGTAGTTGCTATAACACTTACAATGCACATTTACACCTAACCTAAGTTCACCTTTAAATAAAACTACACTGATCCCCATGTACTGCAGTTAAAACAGGGTACTCCCATTTCCTCCTTCATCTATCTGTGACATAGTTGCCATTCATTTCACTTCTTTCTTATAATCGTTCAAAACATTGTTATTGCTTTAAATGAAGAATTTTTAAAGATTCATAATAAAACTGAAATATTTCAATTAATTTCATTTATTCCTTAGCTCTTTTCTATACACAAATCTGAGTTTCTAATCTATATGATTTTCCTTCAATGTGAACAACTTTTAACTTCTTGCAGGACAGGTCTGCAAGCAATGAATTCTCTCTGAGAAAGTCTCTATATCTTTTTCACCTTGAAGTATGATTTTGCAGGACATAGAATTTTAAGTAGGTAGGCTTTTATTTTTCCCTCCAATACTTTAGTTTACTCTGTTTTCATCTTGATTGTATCTTTTTCTGATAACTAATGCCATTATTTTTGTTCCTCTTTGTCTTTGGTTTTCTGTAGTCTGAATATGTTTTGCATAATTGTGATTTGATGAATACTTACTCTTCTTGGTGTTCTCTGAGCTATATGGATCAGTGGTTTAGTGTATGATGTTAATTTTGGGGGGGAAGTTGGCCATAGCTACCTCATTATGGCTACTGCTTCATTCTGCTCTGTCTACTGGTATTCGAAATTTGTGTATGTTATACCTTTTTGATACTGTTCTGCAGTTGGATATTCTGTAAGGAGCTTTTATCATCTTCATTCTTTAACTCTTTATGTTCCAGTTTGTGGTGTTTCTACTGAGCTAATTCAAGTTCACTGATTCTTTTTCTGTTATGTCTATTGATGATTTCATGTCATTCTTCAATTCTGCCCCAGTGTTTCTTTTATTTCTAGCATTTCCTTTTTATTCATCCAACTAGTATTTTTTATTCATCTAGAGAATTCCCATCTCTGATCATATTATCTATCTGTTCTTGAATTGTCTTTTCCTACTAAAGTCATTAACATATTAATGACAGTTATTTAATTTTTGTATGATAATTCTAACATACGTGTTATACTAGTTTGGTTCTGATGTTCCCTTTAGCTCCTCAGAATAAAACATTTCTCACTGCTGGACATTATCAATTAAGAATCATGTCAGGTTTATGTAGCCAGAATCTCTTCTTTATCTCTGATGTTTCTTAGTAAGTTTCCATCCACCATTCCTCACCCTGTTCCTTAACTATAAATTGCCACTTTCCCTTGTATTAATAATCAATCCTGATCTCCTTTTTCTGCCACAGAATACTATACTAATCTTATACCTATTTCAATGGTTCTGACTGAGTAAGGTCTGTCTTATCATTTATTTAAACTAACAAATGTCTCTTGGTTTGCATACAAAATGACCAGTTTCATTATATTTTCATGCATATATATGATATGCACATGCATAACATTTATGTTACTACTGCCTTCTCATGGTCTCCTTTCTTTCCACCAAATGATGGTTCCCAGTCCAGTTTCATATAGTTCATATATAAAATTTAGATTCTGAGTGAAAGTAAAGTATGTGATTTTATCTTTCCCAGTCTATCTTATTTCACCCAAAATGATTATTTTCGGTTCTATCCACTTTCTTGCAAATGACATAATTACATTTGTCTTTATCTACTTTAATATTCTTTAACAAGTGCTATGAGTAATATTTCTCAGGACAACTACATAGCTGGGGTCCTGTCTCAGAAACATTGCATGCAGTTATTATTATCTGTGCCTGCTGTGGCCTGATTTGCTTTGATGGAACTTTCTATAAAGGCAAATGTCTTATAATCCAGCATAGAAAGTCTCTGGGAGAAAGGAATCTTTGGTAACTGTAAATGTGATGCTGGTAGTAATAACATTCTCTGTCTTTCTCTCTCTCTCTGTTTCTGTCTCTGTCTCTCTGTGTCTCTGTCTGTCTGTCTGTCTGTCTCTCTCTCTGTATGTGTGTGTGTGTGTGTCTGTGGAATTTCTTGCTCTGTCTCAGTGTTTTCTTTATATTGCTCAGCCCCTTGATCAACTGAGGAAATGTCTTGGTTTATGCTGCAAACCTCAACTATTTTTATTCGGGTAGAACTATTTGTACAATAGTTATTATAATATCATTCAGAATTCACCAATGAACGGTAACACTTGCACCCTGCTTATATTTATTGCCCAGTTTCTACAAGGCAAGAATACTATTTTGGAATTAATTATGGCAGCTAACTGCTGGAATACTTTATATCAGAGGTCTCAAAATATTGTCCCTGGACTAAGAGACACAGCAAACCACTTTGGAGAATTGGTAGAAATACAGTCTTAGGTTCTACTTCAGTCATACTGACTCAGAAAATCGTGGTGGAACGCAGTCTACATTTGGATAAGCCTTCTAGGCTCAAGTTGGAGAGCTACTACTTTAGCATATAGAAGCAGTTAAAAAGCATACACAAAGACACAGCAAGGTGACTCAGGCCCACCATGTTGTCAGCAGAGCAGCATCCCTGGGAGTTTATGCAACTACAGATTCCCAAGGATTTCAGAAGCACATTCAAACTTGAGAAGCACCATTAACCCTCACTTAACAATGACAATGGTTTTGTTTGAGAGCATTAGGCAGAGAAAACCAGGTAAGCAGATGAATCTTCACTGGTGAATTTGTTTTGAAGCTAATTATTGATTTCTTTTATAACCTATAAAAATAGATCTTGAAAAGGAGTGGGTGTGAAAATACACTGACCTAAATGATAAAAATCTCTAGTCAGCAAAATTTTCCAACAGTTCAGTTTCAAAAGAATTTTCAATTATCATTTGCCTGGTTCTCCTGATCTAGGGCAATTCTGACAACACTTTCTTTTAAAGTGCTTGCAGACCTACTTATGTGGGCAAGATCTCCCAGGGAAACACTGTAGTCATGTAAATTAAGCGAGAAAGAAGAGTTAGGAACTCTCAACTAAATTACTGGAGAATCCCTTTTCTTGGCAGGCTGCTAAGATTGGAAAGAGAGGCTTGAAAACAGAGCCCACTGCCTCCCAGAGACTGTTATGCCAATGGTATATCCCTGGGTAGGAACTGAAGACTTCCTTTGTGTGTAAAGCTCCTATCAAGCATGAAGATGAGGAGTTCTGAGCCCTGAAAAACTACCTGGATGAATTGGAATTCCAAGCATCCAGTCCCATCTATAGCTCTGTCTGATTAAGCACTTTGTGCTTAATTGCTGCCTGCTCACCAATAGGATGACTCCAATCGTCTGTAATGACTCAGGCAGAGTCATTAAAGACCAACACACTGCCAATGTGAGTATTGAGGATGTAGATCTAGCACTAATTATTGTCTGTAAGATCAAAGAAAAACTATGCAATGTGTATTTATTCAACAGGAAATAATCGTGCTCAAAGAGCTGGCACATATGAGGAAATAACAGTCATTTAAAAAGCAAATAGTAGCCGGGCGGTGGTGGCGCACACCTTTAATCCCAGCACTCAGGAGGCAGAGGCAGG
>LZPO01089910.1:457620-468373 GCA_001675575.1 Neotoma lepida
TCTTCTTCTTCTTCTTCTTCTTCTTCTTCTGCAATTCTTTCACCCAGGCAGTATGCCATTCACTTCTAAGAATTTTCAGAAGCCCTTTTGGAATCATTCTTTCCAATTTGCTTGAAATACATGCTTTAGTTGTCTGGCTTATTTGCTCTATCTCCACATGTGTGACAGTCATCTCCACCCTATCTTCTCCATCACATAACTTCCTGCTTGTGTTTGAAAGTTTTACATAGCTACCATATTTTATCAGGAAGAAAGAAGAGTGATGACTTCTTAATTATATAATAATTATATCTTGAATACTTGGGTTATAACCACCTTCTTGTTGTAAATAATGATTTGTGCTTTGCAAGCCTATTCACCTTCTTTAAAAATGCATTTACTTAATGTGTATGGGTATTATGCCTGCATGTATGTATGTACACCATATGCATGCAGTGCCCACAATGGCCAGAAAAGGGCAACATATTTTCCAGAACTGGAGTTAAAAACAGTTGTGAGTCACCATATGGGTACTGAGAACTGGAACCAGGTCCTCTGCAGGAGCAGACAATGCTCTTAATCACTGAGTCATTTCTCTAGCCCCCTTATCCCTGTCTTGAGCATCAGTGCTAGCAATGTCTTGCTGGCTATAGGCTTTTTGTGCACAATGTCATAGTATCTGTTTATCAAAAGGCACCTGACCTTAGAAGACAATTTGCTGTTACTTGTGATAAGGTCTTGCCATCTTTCTCTGATTAAGCTGATAGTGTATTCAGAGTGACTTCTTTTAAAAATATTTATTTATTCTCTTTCTCTCTCTCTCTCTCTCTCTCGTGTGTGTGTGTGTGTGTGTGTGTGTTCACATGCCTGTGCCATGGAACATGTGTGGAGGTCACAGGACAACTTTGTGAGTTGGTTAGCTGGTTATCTCTTTTTTCTTTTATGGGGGTTCAGGAATTGAATTCAGGTCACCTATCTTGAATGTATTTATCTGGTGAGCCATCTTGCCAGCCTGACTTCTTTTCTTTATTTTTTAAAATTACTTTATTTTATTTTATGTGTATGGGTATTTTATCTGCTGCATATCTGTGCACCATATCTATGCAGTGTCTGCGGAAGCCAGAAGAGGGAGTGACATATCCTGAGACTGGAGATACACTGTGGCCTGCATGGGGGTGCTGGAATAGAATCCAGATCCTCTAGAAGAGCAGAAAGTACTTTTAACTGCTGAGTTGAGCCTTCTCTTCTGATCCTCTTTTAACTGCCAATGATCTCTTTCTAAAATATTTCCATAGGAAAATAATTGAAAATATGTCTGCATGATTCAGGAACAATCAGAGGGTTGAATTCCTACCTGGAAGTTTGATGAGGAAAATTTGTCAGGCCAAGCTTTTATTTGATACCACTTGATTAAATGTTATATGTACTTATATACAGTTATTTCATTTTATGCTTAGATATTTGCATACATATGTATATACAAAAATCATGTTCTTTAATTGGTGGGTGGAATTTCTTGGAGTAAAACATTTTATTCTTGATACAAATCATTAAATATTATAAATTTACTATGAATATCAGTTGATGATCACAAGATAATAAAAGACTAAAGTCCCGATGTCAAGGAGCTTGGTATCTTGGAGGTGGGACATAAGAGATTGTATTTATTCAGCAAATGTTTATTAAGCAGCCAATATGTGTTTGGCCCATTTGATAACTGATCAGTGTGATAAGTAGGCCACCATTGCTATCCCAAGAAGGCTCATTGGAAAATACAGCAGTTGACAGCACATGATTAACATATAAAGAAGTCTTCACTGGCATTGTAACAGCTGATATTAGGATATTAGGTCTATCGAGCTCAGACTGAGAGTGAGGGAGGCTTCCTGGAGGTATAAGACCACTAAAAGAAATGCATGTCAATGCCGTAAGTGCTCAGCAGTAGCACAGTGATACAGCAGAAGTGAAATTCACAGATGGAGGGAGGATTCACCTAGTGCTGGTTAAAAGAAGGAGATTATGATGTTTAAAGTATGAAAGTTGATGTACAAAACTGTACAGATCAGACTACTTTGAGCCTGTGTATTGTGGCGACTTTCTGTAAAGAGTCAGGGTGATGAAACAAGCCTGGGATCAGTATGATCCAAACTAGATATCATTAATCAGAAGAGAATGGCTTGCCATTGAATCTAATTCCATCCAGTATGGTAATGCAGAGGGTGTCACCTGGATTGTTGGTATATGTGTGGGGTAAAGAGTTGATAGCTGAGGGGTGGGCCTCACAAAATAGGCATGTAAGAACAGAGTCATATGGTTATTTTGGGTTAATAAAGAGATACAGAATAGAAGAGACTATCTTTATATGAGTTAAAAATATTTTTGTTTGCAAATAATGAAACTTAACTGAGAGTGGACTGGGCAAACAGTTACCCCCTTTCCTCTTCTACAACAGAAAAGTAGACCCTGGTATTGCCCAAGTGTCTTAACATTGTCAGGGCTAGCATTTTCACTACTTTTCTGTCTTTCTCATCATGTTTGTTGTTTTTAGTCAAAATATGATCACTATTCTACATATCAGGGTCATATTTAATACCAGAAGAAGGGGAAAGTTATATTTATTTCTTGATAAAGAAAGTAATTATTTCTTCACAATCACCCAAAATTTCCTTTCACACAATTTCCTCTTTATTTATTTATTTTTTGTGTATGTGGTATGTGTGTATGTGTATGCATGCTTATGTGAAGGTCAGTGGTTGATATTAACTGTCTTCCTCAACTGAGTTCCACCTTGCTTTTTGATACAGGGCCTTTCACTGAACCCACAGTTCATCAATTCAGTAGGTGGCTCTGGAGCTCCAGGCATCTGCCCTTGCTGGGATTACAGTAGCACACCACCACATACAGCTTTTTAAAATATGGGTGCTGGGGATTGGAACTTAGGTCCTGGTGCTTGCACTGCAAGCACTTTACCGATGTAGCGGTCTCCCCAACTCTCATTTCTTAACGATACATGGCCACTCATAAATTTAGAAGAGGTTTGGAAATGCAATACTTGTTTTGATTCCCAGAAAAGCAGAAAGGAGATTGGAAATGAGTGCTGGGAGGATCCGGAAGGAGCTAGGTTGTCTATCTCTGTGTGTTTCTGCTCCTGTAGGAATGCTGGGATTACTTGTGGTCAAGTTTTAGGGATAGATGCAGTACCAGGAATAGCCTCAAGGGGGAACCAAAGAGAAGGGCACTCATCTAGGAGATAGACAAATACTCATTCTCAGACTGTTGGGAGTAGCTACTCCTCACCACAGTTTCTTCTCTATCCTCTACTGTACACTATATTTTTTTCTGCTTCTCGGAATCAATGCTTTCTCTAGGATTCTGCCATTGGCCTCTTCTCACTTTGCTCATACCGGGAGAAAACTCAGCAAGCCTTGAGCTCCTGCCAGGCCTGACAGCTGTGGTAACCAGTAGCTAGGTCCCTGTGGCTAGGGTTCAGAGTTACCAGTCTCACGCCCTAGCCAGACAAAGAGGAGGACAGCAACAAAGGGCTCCGAGTACCCAGCCATCAGTTCCAGATGAGCCAGTGTGAAGCCAGACAGGAGTAGTTCTAGGATGAAAACTATGTCTTTGGCCATGAACTTGTGAGCAAGCAAGGGGAAGGGGCATGGGAGTGGTTTGAGCGAAGGAAAGAGAGGAGGGAAACGATGTAATTAAATTTTAATTTAAAATAATTTAAAAATCTGTCTTTAAAGACAAGCTTGATGCTAGAATTCTGCATTTTTTTCTACATAAGCTTCTACATGTTTTCTGTCTTTCCCTTCAGTGTCCTGATAAACTTGCTTTTCAAAATTCTCAGATTAGTGTCCTGGTAAACTTGCTTTCCAGAATCCTCAGAGCTGAAAGAGAAAAAAGAAGTTGCCTATACCATACCAAGGAGACCATCTTTCTTACTGACCATGCAAGGAGAAGCCAGTCTAACAAAGCTTGAGATTCTCCTAGGAACAGTGTGATTAGTAAGAAAAATATATAGTGAGGATGTAGAGTGGGAGAGCCAAGACCAAGGGCGATTTCTAGTGCTCTTCTGTAGAGGCATGCATTCTCACCCATGGCTGCTGGTGAGAGTGGGGGTGTGCAGAATTTTTGGCAAAGCTGACAAGTAGAAACCAAATCAAAGAATTATTTTGCCCAAAGGGAGCAATTTTTCACCAGTGTTTCTTTTGCATATCAGAAAGCATTAAAGGTAGGCATGAGTATTTATTAGAGAGATAGTAGCATTGATTCCCAAAGGATGACAAACACGGTTAACCATGGTGACAAAGGGCAGAGGAGGCATTTTGTGAAGGTGGATAAGTTAAATATCACCTATTTGTAAAGTTACCTCGGCTGGAAACTTCTCTGATGAATCAGTGAGATTTTTCTGGGTGTTTTAATATATGATCTAAAGTAGGAGCTAGGCTACACCTTCTGAATCTTTCTCTTGCCATGGACAGCTTTGCAACGCTTGTTAAAGCCTGTGAGTTCTTGTCCAGAAATTGTGTTTAAATGTATAAATTACAATACATAGGAGAACAAAGGAAATAAATTATATTGAAATTCAGCTATCAAAATATATTTATAAAAGCCATGTTTGTGATAGAGTAATACAAATGCTTCTTTATTAACATACTATATAACAAGATTCTGCCATGAATCTAATAACTGTTACAATTTGGAAGTAGCAATGAGTGTTAACAGGATTTTCATTTTGAGTATCTATAACAGCTGAAATGTGGTAGGAAGATTTTTATCTTATAGTGACAGAAATTGCTGCGACCTGCTGCCTATGCTGAAGAAAAGCAAGCACCAAATTATAGAGACTAGAGAAAGTAGAAAGGTAAAACTTTCCCATTCAAGTTATACACCCCTTGGATTCTACTCATAAACCTTTATCATAGAGGGGTAAGAAGAGAGCTATATCATGCTGCAATCGAGGAAGATGAGCAAAAGACCAGACATTAATCAAGGGGGCAGGTCTGCCCTTGGTCCCAGGAAATATCCATCCTTTCATAGCGTATCTGGCATAGAAGCTACATTCCATTTTGTCCCAATGCTTGGATAATGCCAAGTTCAGAATGGTGTTTATAACTCTTTGTGTGTGTGCAGTATTGTGTGTGTGAATGTGGAGGACCTGAGTTTGATACAGGGTGCCTTTCCTTGATTGTTCTCTACATTTATATTTTGAACCTAATTGAACCTGATGCTCATTGACTCAGATAGGTTGGCTGGCTGTTTCAAGGATCTGATTGTTTCTACCCCTCTCCATCCCCCAGTGCTGGGGTTACAGGTGTGTGCCACCACATGAAGCTTTTTTACGTGTGTTTTGGGCATCTAAACCCAGTTCCTCATGCTTGCACAGCAGACACTTTGCTGACTGAGACTTCTCTCCAGGCCCCCAATGTTTGCATTTTTATGGCAACAGACTTTACTATCTTGCAGGAGATAAGAGTACTTAGAGTCTGGTCTGGACCTGGGGTACTTTCTCATGTTAATTTGCTGCAAGCTTTCTTGTTTGACAAGAGTCCGATGGCTATTCATAGAATGCCAGCCAGTGTAATACGTGTTTGTTTCCTACCTCAATGTGCTAAATGTAAATGAAAAGCCAGCTTCAAATGTAGAGAAAAAAGGTGCAAGGGAAGGAATTCAGAAAGTCCTGTGTCTTTCTGAATATGGCACCAGGTGTGCAGTTACTAGTCCATATTGAACCCTCAATCAGAAGGTCACCTCATGACTTGTGCTAATCATTATTCTTATTTGCAAACCAAAGAATAAGAACTAGCAGTGAGTTTATGGCTGAAGAGCATGTCAAGCAATTTGATGAATAGAATTTCCAGTGGACAAATCACAATCTTTCTGGCCATAGGCTTAGTTTGAGTTTATAAAGTTTTGAGTAGTATACCTACTACTAGCCAAATAATTATTGAATGCCTGGCCCATAATCAGCAAGGTGGGGACAAGGGTCCTCTTTAGTCATGACAGGAAAAGCCTCTCTATGGAAGGGAGGTTACACTTGAGAGCTAAATGAGAAGAAGCTGGTTGCTGTGCAAAGATCTGGATAGGTGCACTCCAGAAAGAAGGACTGGAAAATTAGGATGCCCTGAATTGGCAGCAAATGGTGAAGAAGGCAAGGTCAGCATGGAGGAGAGTGAAGGAGCATGGCAAGGGACAGCACTTGAAGAATAGGTGGACTCAAAGCTCAGAAGATTTGGAGCTATAGTGCAACATTCAGTCTGGTTGAAGTGGGAAGTTCCTTCAGACTTGAATAGAGGAACAAGCTGCTTCATCAACATACTCTGCCATCTAATCCCCTGTTCAGTCTGCCTGCTGTGTGAAGACTGTCCAGTAGTAAGTTGCAGAGGTGGGTTGCTTTGGGTGGGCTGTGGAGACTTGGACTACAGTTGTATTAGTCAGTTTGGGTTTCCATACAAAATACCATAGACTGGGTAGGTTAAATAACAAACACTTACTTCCTATAGTTCTGAAGACCATATATGCAAGGTGAAAGTGATGGCATCCTTGCTGTGTCCTCACCAGACAGAAAGAGGGTAAGCTCCTGGGGCCACTTCTCTTTTTATAAAGATATAAATCTAACATTGTGATCTCCACCTTTATGAGTTCATCAAAACTTAATCACTTCCCAGAGGTCCCACCTCTGAATACTATCCCATTGGAAATCAGAGCTTTCAGGTAGGAATTTTGGAGGGAAGCATGAACAACACTTAATCCATGAGAAGGGATGTAGTCATGAAGGTAGATGTTGTAGCTAGAGCCTAGAGTTATTGTGCATGCACATTCAATACTATTTATTTTAATGAATTAGATGTGCAATATGAGAGGGACAAAAAGACATTAAAAATTCTTCACAGAAAGGGAGGAGAAGATTTTGAGTTACGGGTGTCTACTGGTGTCTACTGTGCTTGATAGCACTGCCCATGGATAAATAGTGAGTGATAGAATGTGCCTGCATCCTCTGATACTTTCCCCATGGGACTCTTCTCTATCCCATCATCTTTTAACTATCTAAATTTCCTTTTTAGTTTCTTAAGGACTGCAGCTGAGCACCTCTCCCTTAGAGAGCAGTCCAGCTCTACATAGAGGGTAGGGTTTGGCACACAAAGCACTGGTTCTTGAGTCCTGATTCTACTTTTATGCTCTGTGAAACTTGATTCTCTGAATCGTGATTGTTTTTCATCTTTCAGATGAGATGGAAAGATTTATCCCTCAGATATTAGAGATCAAAGAACACAACGAAGTAGAATGCCTACCCAGACGGAGCCTTCACTGAACCCACCTGCACTTCAGTTCATTTCACCCCTTTTGTACCCAATGTGAGGCCTGGCTTGGTGGCAGACCGGCTAGTTGTTCATTAATGAACTGAATCATGTGCAGTGGCCTGCTTCTCAAAGCTGGCTATACATGAGAACAGCCACAAAACACTAAAATAACGTTCAGGCTCAGACCTCAACTGATTTAATTGTTCTGGATGGGGGTAGCTTAGAACTAGAATGTCTAATGAACAGCTGTTAAATTAGTGGTTAGTTTTAATTAATTAGTGATCATCAAGAAGGCAATAGTATGCCCCAAAACATGTAAAGATTTATCTCAAGCTAGAGTTTTCTTTTGAGGAATTGAGGGCTTTCCCAAAGAGTCCCTCAGTAGGATAATTAGTATGTGTTCATGTTCTAAGTTATTGGTCTCTCTCCTCCCAATTTTACCCACATTGACTTCCTTTCTGTTCCTTGAATAATTATCATTCATATCTTTACATATGCTATTTCTTCTAGCCTGCTTCCTGTATATGTCCTGTGTACCAAGAACTGATGGATCCAGGTATTATTTGGATTCTTCTGTTCCCTGCCTTTGATGGTACTTACCAGTTTTCCTGCTTTAGTGTCTGTCTTTGTGCATTCTACTATATGCTTGCAAAAGGCAGAAGAGAAAGGTCTATTTTATTATTCATTGAGTCCTGAATGTTTAACGTAGCATCGTATTTGGTGAAAGACTGAAATAGAGGTTGTTTGATCTTTCAGTGTAAGATTTAATCACAAGGGACCTAGAGAAGAAACAGATTCTAACATTGGCTTCCCAGAGCTGGGTCCTGAGTGCTGAAACCAGTCAAGTGATCACTTTCTGCCAACTCATAACTTACTGTACCTTCTATGTATCTAGTATCAACTTTAAAAGGGTTGAGACCTACACAGGAAAGGTTAGAATCTTGGGCTATTATTCCTAAAAGATTCCTATGTTCCAGTCAAAATTTTTGGCTATCAGTTATTACATGGACTAGGAGCTGGTATCAGTTGTCCAGGTAGTATTACCAATGTCTGGGTTGAAGACAGAGGAGGTTCATTACTTCTGACCCCGGTTCCACTTTATTCAGAATGTTACCTCATTAAAATGTTTTACTGGCCTGTGGACCAAAAGTATATTTTTATTATTAATAGTATAATAGTAGATCTTGTTACCTGCCAATGTTTTCTACAGGGGAAATTTTCCTACAGGGGAAATGGTAGTATATTATAACAAACAGCCAAGGTCATTTTATTTCTCCATTCCCTAAATGAGATATTTCATTGGTCCAGTTTATGTATGGAAAAAGCCTATGTACAGAACTGAAATATTTGTTGGCAGTTTTAGGTAGGTGCCTCATATGTTGATCTTGAGATAAGAGTGGGATGCCGGAAGGGATAGTGGTGTAGCTCAGTGGTAGAGCATTAGCCTAGAAACAACCAGGCCCTGGATTTTATCCCCGGCAGTATAAAAACTAACCTCAAAACAGTTGGATGCCAGTTGTTTATTTAGGAGCTGATTCTAAGAACCTTTGGAAGGTTAGCTGGGAAGCAATACAAGGAAGGGAAGGCAACTAATGTGGGCACATTAATGATAGGGTTGCTTTTTGTGTGAGATTAAATCCTGTTATAGACTACTAAGAGATTTTGTACGACCAGCCTCAGAATTGCTCCAGCCAAGGAGTCAAGAAGCTAGGTATGTATCTATATTAGTTACTTTTCTCATTGATTCAACAAAATACTTGCTAAAAGCAACTTAAGGAAGGAAGACTTTATTTGGGCCCATAGTCTGAAGGTGCAGTCCATTACTTCAGGAAGACAAGATGGCAGAAACTTGAGTCAGCTGATCACGTTGCATCCATAGAAAGGAAGTATAGAGAGAAAGGGGAGGGAGAGATGGAGAGACATGGCGGGGGGAATGGAAGAGATGCTGATACTCAGCTCTTTCTGTCATTGTCTTCAATCTTGGATCCAAGCCCCTGGAATGGTGATGCCCATTGTTAAGGTAGGTGAATTTTCTCATCTTAATGAACCTAACAGAGAAATTCTCTTACACACATGCTCAGAAATTTGTCTTCTAGGTGATTCCAGATGCTACTGAATTGATAGTATTGGCCATTACAGTATTTTTAATTGGCTCGTAGTCACTGGGGGAGAGATATTAACTGTTGTCCCTTCTAGCTGCTCCCTGTGTACATAGAGGATGTTCTGGGGCTCAGAAAGATCCCCTAGGGAGAAAGCCACAGACATTTTCCTAGAAAGCCATAGGTGCATTAGAGAATACTGTGTGGAAAAGGATATGGGTTGGGTATCAATATCTGCTTTATCAAAGGTCTGCCTGTCTGTCTGCCCCCCCCCTCTCTCTCTCTCTCTCTCTAGGTGTGTGTATGTATGTGACATAGCCCTGGAAACAACCTCTAAAGGTTGATACTTTGTTGGAGGCTTGCAGTCTGAATTCATAATAATTAAGACAGATCTACAAGACTTACATAATAAATGCCCAGTACATATGCAGATATATTCAAGCACAAACAATAGATAGATTAAGGACTTCACTCTGTATGCAAACTGTTAGGTTATATTAGTCAACTCTAGGCCCCTTTCTAGTCTACTTAGAAACTTTTCAGTGTTTGGGGGACAGGTTTAACATATGTTAAAGATGTCACCAAACAACCATTGACAATGCAAATATGAAAAGATTTAGGCTAACAAATTTTAACTGGTTGTCAACATGTAGAAGATTGCAAATAGATCCATATCTGTCACCATGCACAAAGCTCAAGTGCAAGTGGATCAAAGACCTCAACATAGATTCAACTACACTGAACTTGATAGAAGAGAAAGTAGGAAGCACTTTTGAACACATTGGCACAGGAGACTACTTCCTAAATATAATACCAGTAGCACAGACATGGAGAGCAACAATTAATAAATNGGACCTCTTGTAACTGGGAAGCTTTTGTAAGGCAAAGGACACGGTAAATAAGACAAAATGACAGCCTACAGAATGGGAAAATATCCTCACCAACCCCGCATCTGACAGAGGGCTGATCTCCAAAATATATAAAGAACTCATGAAACTAGACATCAAAATATATAACAATCCAATTAAAAAATGGGCTACAGAGCTAAACAGAGAATTCTCAACAGAAGAATCTCAGATGGCTGAGAGATATTTGAGGAATTGCTCAACATCCTTAGTCATCAGGGAAATGCAAATCAAAATGACTCTGAGATACCACTTTACACCTGTCAGAATGGCTATGACCAAAAACACTGATGACAGCTTATGTTGGAGAGGATGTGGATCAGGGAGAACACTCCTCCACTGTTGGTGGGAGCGCAATCTTGTGCAACCACTTTGGAAAGCAATATGGTGGTCTCTCAGAAAACTGGGAATCAATCTTCCTCAAGATCCAGCTATATCACTCTTGGGCATATACCCAAGGAATGCT
>LZPO01089910.1:469784-506573 GCA_001675575.1 Neotoma lepida
GAGGGGGTTCTGTGGTTGGTATGTAAAATAAATAGAAAATCTTTTAATAATAATAATAATAATAATAATAATAATAATAATTGACTATGTAGTGATAGAGTGCTTGCCTAGCACCTATGAGGCCTTGGGTTCAATTCCCAGCAAAACACACATGCATGCACACACACATACCTGCTTGACAAATATATCCCCCAATTTCCAATTTTTTTTGATAGAACTGAAGACTGGTTAAAATAAATATAAATTGCCCTATAAATTAGAGGTTATGGTGTCAAACCTACTCAAAAGGCCTATGACAAATTAGAGTTGAAAATAGTGGTAAATAATGGAGCAAGTGCAAAGGTACAGAGCTTTAGATGTGTGACAAGGTTGTGTGCTGTGTGCAGTGGAGGCCAGGTGGGGTGGGAAAGAGCAGCATTTAAGATGAGTCAACAGCCTGCCTGAGGAATTGGTAAATAAAAGAGAACCACTGTGAAACATTTGTCTTATGCTCCATTTCCTTTATATGATTTCATGGGTTTTTCCCCACTAAAAGGTAAACTAATGCAGGGGCTGTTAACTCACAAAAATTATTTATCATGGTAGGCCTTATCCTGCCACACAAATGTCAACTAGAAGCATAAGAAAGAAAATATTTGCTTTGGCTGGCTTGTATTTTGCTTTGGTTTTGACTGAAAACCATTATTAGCATTTATTCCCAACTCTCCTCACTGTGTAAATCACTGAGCTAAAAACTGGCTTCATTTTCTTTAGGTCATATTAGCTCTGGGCATGAGGGGCTTAGTGATGCTCAGAAAGGGGAGGTAAATGCTGCACTCCATACCTGCCCAAGCTTAGTTTTCCAGTGTTCACCTTGATTCATTATATTAATAATTTTTAGAAGCAAACTCTTAAAAAAACTAAAGATACTTGCTTAGGGGATCATCTCCCTACTTTTTTTGAAATATTCATTGGTTAATATTTAATCAAAATACAGTACAACTAACACACTAGACAAATAAAGATACCCCACAGATATGACAACATAATTATGGAATCCATGTGTAAGAATGAGTATGAAAGTGTTTCCAATTTTCTAAATGACTTTAAAGAAACATGAACTCATTTCTGGCCAATGATCTATGTTGGGAAGGAGTGCGTCCAGAGCTGCTTTCTTTTTATTTCAAAATGTCTTTCTTTCATGTGTGTTGTATTCATGTCTATGTGTGTCTGTTGTGTGTGCATATGTGCACATGCATGTGGAAGCCAGAGGAGGTATCTTGCAGCTTTCTGATGGGCTAGCTTGGTTGGCCAATGAACCTTTCTCAGTTACCCAGTGCTGGGGTTATTAGTAGGTGTGCTGCATGGCTGACATTTTATCTGGATGCTGGAAATCTCAACCCATGCATAGGAGCCATCACCTAAGTCTGACAGTCCTGTCTTCTAAAGTGCAGTTATTGATAAAGTTGTTCAATATCAAGTGCTTGGAAACTATACCTAAGCCATGGTCTACAATGCTGCTTCATTATCTCTGTGGGATTGTCCATGTCCTTGAGCATAGGTATGGTTATATGTGTATTTTCTAATGGCCATAGGGGATAATAACTTTGGTGTTCCCTTCTGAATGAATCATTTAAATTTATTGTTAAATTTTTCATATATTTTACATACTGTAACAAAATTACAGTTATCCCATCTCTTTCCCCCCAACAAACCCTCCCATACAGCCCTCCTTGCTCTCTTTCAAATTCATGGCCTCTTTTCTCATTAAATGTTTTGTATGCATATGTCGATATACATAAATATTCTTAAATATAACCTGCTCAGTCTCTATAATGTTACTTGTATGTATATTTTTAGGGCTGATCATTTGGTATTGGATAACCAATTGGTGTACTCTTCCCTGCGGAAAGACTACTTCTACTCTCAGGATTCTGTAGTTGACTGTAGTTCTTTGTGCAGGGTTGAGGCCTAATGGGCTTCCCCTGTCCTTGTTCAGCTCATGATTAGGCACTCACGTTGGTGAGGTTTTGTGGGTATAGCTTTTGACATTCCTTAGAAACAATCTCACAGCAAACTCCCCAGTCCTCTGGCTTTTACCAGTCCTTCTTCTGCAATATTACCTGAGCCTTAGGTGCAGGAGTGTTTTGTAGATGTATCCACTGGGACTGGGCTCCGCAACTCTGCATTTTGATTGGTTGTGGTTTTCTGTAGTGGTTTCCAAGAAAAGTTTCCTTGATGAGATGTGAGGATAACACTTATTTGTGGGTATAAGGACAGATGTTTAGATTGTTGTTAGGGATTTTGCTTCTTTGGTAAAGTAGTGGTTGTATGTTCTCCTCCAATCCATGACTTCACAGAGTAGCTAGCTAGGTTTCCAATACCAGGCACAATTTCCCTCTTGTTAAACACGTCTTAAATCCAATCAGAGAGCTGTTGGTTTCCATCAAGTTATGTGTGCCTCTCCTGCGCTTTTAGAGTTACTATGCCATGCTGCTTGCTGTTGTGCTTTATCATTATTATAGTTAGGTAGGACTGTTGTTTGCTTCTCTCCTTTGGAAGTATGCATGGTGCCTTCTGTTACCACGGAAGCTAGTCCTGAGGGAGGAGGCATTCAGGTCAGTTCCAGCTCAAGACCACTAGTCTCTGTTTCTGAACTGCATGGTTCTTCATCAATAGAGACTTACTTTGCACCTATAGGATACCAACAGCAACACCAATAGTCTGTATGTTTTGGGAGTCTCTTCAACACCTATGGACAACTCAGAAGAGGATATGTCATGTCTGCTACTGGGGTTTTTGTTAGGTGATCTTTGACTCTTGGAATGAACATTGTCATTCTGATGAGAAAAACTCATTTAAACTGTATATGCATATTCATACACAGAACAATGTCTATAACAGATTGTGGGGGACCTGCCCCCACCTTTTCCCCCAGTGTACTCTTAAGGAGTGAGGGATAAGAGATTTACATAGAAATATAGAGGGGAGAGAGAGAGACAGATAGAAACAGGATAGCCTGGGGAGGGCCTGGATCCTTTCCCACCAGCCCCTTCTGTCTCTTCTAAAGGGATTTTTAAAGGAATGCCAAGGGGTGTGCAAAAGACCTCCCCCCAGCACAGCCAAGTGCAGACCCTTCCAAATACTTGGTATCCATGTATGTGGTCAATCCATCCCCTTATGCAGTCCTGCTGGGTAAAGCAAGCTCAGATCTCACTAGGAAATCTCTGTGGGCTCCCACAACAGATATTTTAAAAATAAATAATTAATAGTATGATTTCTTATGATTATTTTAGACATTATTATTGTTTTGCCATCCTCCTTCTTTCTTCTGTAAGTCCCCTGTACACACCTTTCCCCATTTTCATGTGTATCCTGCTATTCCCTTTACCCTCCTCCCATCTTCTTCTGTTTTACTTCACTCCTTAAGTAGCACCCCCTTTCCCTTCTCCCTTATCAGATAATTTATACTCTGTTATTCCCCTCTCTGTTTCTCCCCAACCACCTATCCTGGCAATGGTCCAGTTTTACTTTGCTGGTTTCTGCCATTATTCCAAGATTTATACTCACATCTGAAGTTTTGGAGCAAGGAGCCTCCTATAAGAGAGAACATGCAATGTTTGCCTTTCTGGGTCTGGGTTAAATCAGTCAATAAAATACATTCTAGTTCCATCCACTTATGTGAAAACCTCTTGATTTGATTTTTCATTATAGCCGTATAATATTCCACTGTGTATATGTACACCATTTTCATTATCCATATATTGATTGAAGGACATGTAGGTTGTTTCCATTTCCTAGCTATTGTGAATAGAGCAGCAATGAACATCGCTGAACAAGTATGGATTTTGAGTCCTTTGGGCATAAGCCAAGAGTGCTATATCTGGATCATATGATAAATTTATTTTAGCTTATTGAGAATTCTTCACACTAATTTCCATAATGGCTGTACCAGTTTGTAATCCAAACAACAGACAAAGAGGGTTCACTTTTCTGTGCATCCCCTCCAGCATTTGTTTTTAGTTGTTCCACTGATTTTTGCCATTGTGACAGAGGAAGTTGAAATCACAAAGTCGATTTGATTTGATTTGCATTTCCTTAATTGCTAGGGAAGATGAATATTTTTTGAAATATTTCTTAGCCACCATTTTATTCCTTATTTTAAGAACTCTGATTAGATCCAAGGCACCGTTTCGAGTGGGTCATTTGTTTTTTGAGCATTTTAAATATTCTGAATTCTAATCCTCTGTCAAGGTGAATAACTAGCAAAGATTCTCTTCCATTCCTACACCTTTATCATGTAGGTTATTGCTTATGTTTTCTTTTTTCAATTTCAGTATATCAGTATTCATGTTTAGTCTTTGATTCATTTGTTCTTGGTTTTTGTGCGAAGTGATAGATTCAGGTCAAATTCTTTTCTTCTGAGTGTGGACATCCAGTTTTCCAAGCTCCATGTTGAAGATAGTGTCACTTCTACAGTTTATATATTTTGCAACTTTGCCAACTATTAAATGAGTGAAGTTATATGTACTCATGATTGGGTCTTCAATTTTGTTCTATTGATGTATGTGTCTGTTTTTGTGCTAGTAACTTATTGTATTACTATGACTCTGTAATATATCTTAAGATCTGGAATTTTAATTCCTTTAGTATTCTCTAACATAGCTTAAGATCTGAAATTGTAACCCTTTCAGCATTGTTGTTTTTGCTCAAAATTGTTTTGGCTACCCGAGGTCATTTGTGGTTTCACATGAATTTTATGATAGATTTTATATTTCTGTGAAGAATGATATAGGGAATTTGATTGAGACAACATTTGCTGTATAAATAACTGTTGGTACAATGGTCATTTTCACAATGTTAATTCTGACAATCCATGAGCATGGGATTTTTTTTCATATTCTAATGCCTTTCTTTATCTCTTTCTTCAGAGATTTATAGTTTTCACTTCCTTGGTTAGGCCTATTCCTAGATATTTTATTTTCTTTGAGCTTATTGTGAATGGGAGTATGTTTGTGGGTCTCCTCTGTATGCTTGTTGTTGTATAAAAGAACTATTGATTTGTGCAAGTGGATTCTGTATACTGCCACATTGCTGAATTTGTTTATCATTTCAAAAGTTTTCTAGAAGATTTTTTTGAGATCTCTAATGTATAGTATCATGTCATCTGCAAATAGGGATAGTTTGCATTATTTTTTCCCAATCTGAATCCTTTTGATTTCCTTTTCTTGTCTTATTGTTTCAGTTAGTACTTCAAGTACATTGTTGAAAAGGAATGGGGAGAGTGGACATTCATGACTCCTTCCTGACTTCAATTGGATTGAGTCAAGCTTTTCTCCATTTAGAATGATGCTGGCTGTGGGTTTCTTGTATTATGGGTAGCTTTTATTGTGTTGGGATGAATTCCCTTCAGGCTACATTCTCTAGGACTTTTATCATGAAGGCATATTGGATTTTGTCAAAGATTTTTCTTTGCATTTATTGAGATAATCATGTGATTTTTTTCTTTAAGTCTAATTATGTAGTTTATTGTATTTATTGACTTGCATATGTTGAACTACTCCTGCATTTCAGGGATGAAACCAACTTGGTCATGATGTATAATCATCTTCGTGTATATCTGTATTCTGTTTGCAGGTATTTTTTTGTGTGCATTTCTGAGTCTATGTTCATCAGAGATAATTGGCCTTTAATTTTCTTTTTTGTTGTGTCTTTATCCGATTTGGGTATTAGAGTGATACTAGCTTGGTAGAAGGAGTTTGGTGGCTCCTTCTGCTTCTGATTTCTTTTGAATAGTTTAAGAAGGGTTGACTTTAAATCTTCGAAAGTCTGGTAGAATTCTCCTGTCTTTGAAGCTATCTGGCCCTAGCCTTTTTTGGTTAAAGCTAGAAGGCATTTTGTTAGTTTCCTCATTTGTTATGAATCTTTTTAGGTTCTTGACATCTTATTGGTTAAATTTTGGTTCATTTCTGATTCTGTTAATTTTATGTTAATTTGGGTCTTCTTTTTCTCTCTTTTGGTTAATTGGTCCAGGAGTCTGTCAATCTTGTTTACTTTCTTAATCAACAAGCTCTTAGATTTGTTGATTCTTTGTAAAAATGCTAGAATTTTGTTGATTTCTGCTTCAATTTTTATTATTTCTTGCCATTGACAGGGTTTGAATTTGTTGTTTTCCAGATTTTTGAGTTGCTTTGCTAAGCCATTTACTTGTACCCTTTCTGTTTTATTAATGCAGGCACTTACAGTTATGAATTGCTCTCATAGGACTGCTTTCAATGTGTTCCAGTGGTTTTGCTATATTCTGTTTTCATTTTCATTTAGTTTCAGGAATTTTTTAATTCTTTCTTGATTTCTTCTTTAACCCATTCATCTATCAGTAAGGAGGTTTTTAATCTCCAAGAATTTGTGTATTTACTAGAGATTTGGTTACTGTTGATTTTACGTTTTTTCCTTTGCATTGTTTTCGAAGAAGATAAAAGGAGTCATTTCAATCTCTTTGAATTTGTAAAGATGTGGTTTGTGTTCCAGGATGTAATATGTTTTAGAAAAAAAGCTTCCATATGCTGCTGAGTAGAATGTGCATTTTTTTGTCTCTGTGTAGAATTTTATCTAAATGTACGTTAATTCCATGATGTATGATGTCAATTAATTGTGATATTTCTCTGCTTACATTTTTCCAGATAACCTGATGATTGGATTAAGTGGGGTATTGAAATTACTTACTCTTAATGGGTTGATGATAATCTGTATATTTAAATCTAGTAGTAGAATATTTATGAAATCAGGTGCCCCAGAATTTAGTGCTTATATGTTTAGGATAGTAACGCCTTCTTGTCTAACTGTTCTCTTGAATAGAATGAAGTGTACCTCTTTATCTCGTCTGATTAGTTTTAGTTTGAAGTCCATTTTGTCAGATATTAGAATAGCAATGCCTACTTGCTTCCTTGTCCTATTTGATTGGAGTACTTTTGTCTATTCTTTTACTATAAGGTGGTACCTATCTTTAAATTTGAGATGAGCTTCATGTAGACAAACAGATAAATGGGTTTTGTTTCGCAATCCATTGAGTTAACCTGTGTCTTTTGATTGGAGAATTGAGGGCACTGGTGTTTAAAGTTATTATTGAATTATATGTGTTAATCATGCTCATTTTGATGATTTCCTTCTCAGTGATACTTTTTGTTTTAATAATTATGGCTTCATATTTCTTCCCACATTCTCTCTGCTGTACTTTCTTTTCTCTTCAGTCAGTAATAATACTTTTTGTATTTTTTTTAGGTTTTGTTTGTTGAACATAAAATTGGGTGGGGGGCTGTTTATGTTTTAGAAAATTTTCCTTTAAGGACGCAGATAGTTTTCCTGAGTATATTAGTGTAGGATGACCATCATAGTCTTACAACACGGAAGTCATTGCTCCAGGCTCTTCTGGCTTTCAAAGTGTCCTTTGAAAAATTAGGTGTTATTCTGGTGGATATTGCTTTATATCTGTCTTATGTTTTTTCTCTTGGTGCTTTCAATATACTTCCTTTGTTATGTATACTTGGTATTTTAACTATGCTATGTTGTGGGTATTTTCTTTTCTAGGCTTGGCCATTTGGTGTTCTGTGTGCTTCTTGTATTGGTAGGTTTTGGAAAGAATATACTGGCTTGGTTTTCCAAATTATTCGTATTTTTTATTGAGATCTGGGCATATAGGCTTCTTTTGTTAGTTCTGAATTTGTTATGGATGGATCAGGTTGGAGAAGCAGAAAGGCTTTTCAATCAGGTTGGACCTAGAAGTTGGAAATGGCTTGGGTGGAATGAATTTAGGTGAATATTGGAGACTGGACTGGTGTATATAGAATGTTATTCCTCATTCAAGTCTTGAGTGTGGGTGTAGGTTTGGCTGGATGGAATGGTTGGATATGGCATGGGAGGGTCTTTTGGGCTGGGTGACAGGTAGAAAGAGTCTTTGTCAGTGCCTAGAGATCTTCTGAGGAGCAGGCAGGGAAGGCCAGACTATGCCAGGACATTGAATGAGAGACCTACACAAGATCTGGCAAGTTAGCAGTAAGCGTGGATGGAAAGGTCAGGGAGACTCACTAGCTAGACCTTGCGGGAGGAAGTTTGGGTGGGTGAGGTATTTGTAGGTGGTGCAGAACGGAACTGTGGGTGGTTGCAAGTAGGGTGAGTTGTGACTGAAACTTAGAGGTTTGCTGCAGTGAGGCCTTGGTGGCCAGACCAGGCTGGGGTCTTGGTTTGGACCTGGACTAGATCTTGAGGGTTGTGGAGAAGGAGTGAATCAGGTAGTCAGGGAGGTTCACTAGGTTAGGCTCTGGAGAAGGACATGGGAATTCTGGTACATTTCCTTCTTTTAGTGTCAATTTGAGCAACTTTTGAAGAAATGGTTAAGAAATATGGTCAAATTTGGTCTAGCATCGTCACAGATTAATACTATAAACACATGTGCAATAGGTGCACTTACCAGTGGAGTTAACAAGTAAAGGAACTCCTTGCAGAGTCCCATATATATTTTCCAGTGGAGACAGATATAAACAGTATGTCTTTGAAAGAATAACATAAGAGTGAGGGACTACAATATTACCAGAATTACCTCTACAGCTTCTAAAATTAACATATTGATCCCTTCTCCAGTATTTCCTTAGTAATGGAAAAATCCAATCTCTTACTTTAGATAATAACCACTTTGGTGAAATATATGTCAGAATTTCATTAAGAGAAGATAAACTACACTAGGAATTTTTTTAAAAGATTTATTTATTTATTATGCATACAGAAGAGGGCGCCAGATCTCACTACAGATGGTTGTGAGCCAACATGTGGTTGCTGAGAATTGAACTCAGGACCTCTGGAAGAACAGTCAGTGCTCTTAACCTCTGAGCCATCTCTCCAGCCCTACACTAGGAATTTTTAAAATATTTATTTATTTTACATTCCAACCATAGTTTCCCCTCCCTCCTCTCCTTCTAGTCCTGCCCCCTCCCCCCAAAATCCACTCCTCCTCCATTTCTATTCAGAAAAGGGCAGGCCTCTCATGCATATAAACAAAACATGGCATATCAATTTGCAGTAAGACTAAGCACCTCACCTTGTATTAAGACTGGACAAGGTGAATCAGTATGAGGAATAGGGTCCCAAAAGCCTGAGTGAGGTAACCCAGACCCAGAAAGACAAACATGGCATGTATTCACTTATAAGTTTATATAAGCTGTAAATTAAAGGATAACCATGCCACTCCCAAACACAGACCCAGAGAGGCTAGGTAACAAGGAAGGCTCAAGGGGGAACACTTGGATCTCCCTGGGTAGGGGAAATAGAAGAGATCTCTTGGGTCGACTGTGGAGGGTGGGTATGGGAATAGGGGGAATCAGGAGGGAGTGTGGGAGAGAGAGTACACTAAGAATTTAAGTGGGAAGGATTTAATGTAAGAATTGACTACATAGTTGTTGGAAGGATAAAGACTAAAGGGGGAATTGAGGGAAGTGCTCCTTAATGTTTCTGTTCCTGCTTTCCTGGAAGACGTTTCACATGTTAAATTGAATGGAATAATATAATTTTGATTTGGCTTTAACCATATCATTAGTTGAAGCAAGGTTTAAGAATATTGAGGCTTGAGAGAGACAAAGAATGAAAGTGACCATAGGAGCAAAGTTCAACTCAAGCAATAGATGATAATGTTGCCTTCACAATCCCTTATACAGTACTTGACTATTTACAAATCAAAACATTTTTATTGTGATTATTTTGAGGGATTTAATAAGGTCTTAAACTCCTCATTCACTTTTAAGTTAATCCACAGGCTGTAAGACTCTCTTTGATCCACATAGATAGATTTATCTTTGAGGCTGATGCAGATGACAATGATTTTTTTGAACTGCTTAGCAATATTTGCTTAATTATACATGTTATTGTTAGAGACATCCATTTTTCATGGAATTAAAAAAGTTTCATAATTTTGGCAAAATCATTTAATGACTGAGATTGTGGCATTGATATTCTCAGTAGAGTCTCTAATCACCAGTGATTGGGCTTCTAGGTGTTTATGATTTTTGATAACTCCTTTCATGTCTGAGAGTATGTACTTTATTAAAACCATTTTCTATCTGTCAGTGAAAGTTTCTGGTAAGATAAGTTGATTTGGTAGCTGATATCATCATGTACCTTCTAGCAACCAGCGTGCTTTATTCTATGAAAAGTTTATGGGCAAAATGAAAGTAGAGAAACAGAAAAGTTTGTAAGGAGACAGAAATATTTAGGTAGGTTGTTTGTGTAAACAATTATTTGTAAGGGCCAGAGCTGGTAAATAAACTCTTGTTTGTGACTAGAATTCACGGACATTTATTCCCTATCAAAGAAATTAGAAAACATGAGCAGAGAAGGCCACTCTGTGCTTCATGTTCAAGTTTTTAGGTTGATGCTCTGGGTCCCTTCAACACCTTGGTTTTCTATATTTTTCTTCTTTTCCTATCCCTGTACTGGGCCTATGTACTTCTTGAGTCTTCTCTTGAATCTTCAAAGATTATCATTTATCTGCTGGGCTGGCATGAATCATTTTTTTTTTCTTTTTAATCATGTTTTCTCAGAAAGTGGGAACAGCGACGGCATATGGTTTTGGAATCAAGGTATTCCTCCTTCCACTTCAAATTGTCTCAGCACCACAGATTTCCTTCTAGAAATATTAGGCACTTCTGAAAACAGGATGAGGTCTGCTTAATTATAACACCTTATATTTGCATGATGTTTTAAAGTATACTGTCTTTTGTAAAGGCACTTACCTCATTATATTTTAATTGTATTCTTTACAAGTCTGTCTCTTATAATAGAATGTGAGCCTTGGAGTGCCAGAAATACGTGTATTTCCTATCTGGCAGGCCCAGTGCCTGGCATACTAACTAGTTCTTTAATAATCACTTGTTAAATATGGGCTAAATCTTGGATTAGTTTTTCTCACAAGATTATCAAGAGAAGTAGATGAGTCTTATTTCCTTAAAAAGCCCAGTACATAGATGGGTCTCAGCAAAAGTTTTTGAATTAAGTAGAGACTCCTGCAATGCCAACAGGACAGATAGTAAGATATTTATAAGGGACAGAGGCGTAGAATGAACACCTTTGCTTCTTAGATGAGAACTTATTTCTGATTCCCAGAATCAGATACCCAGAAGAATGCAGAGTGCTATTCTTTTGATTCTTTAAATGAAAACAATGATTCCCTTGAACTACTATATCTTATCAGATTATCTTGCTAACAGAGTTCAAATCATCCATCAAAGAATATACTCCTCCCAGAAATGTATGATAGGCACAGTAGATTTACCTCCATTAGTACCTTTTGATTGCAGTTGCAGCAGGCTGCAGTGGAATTCATGTCTAATTTTATCAGTTTTCACTGTAAGCTCCAAGGAGTCAGTGTCTGTCATGTTTGGCAGTGTGTCCCTAGCACCTGGGCTATTGTAGGAGTTGTCATAAATTGCATTCATAGGTCCCATTCTTTGTTTGTCCCCATTGCCAACTGACTCTGCAGTTTGTACCATTAAAAAGGCAGGATCTATGTTTCTTTCCCTTGTTTTTGAATTCTCTGTGCAACTTGTTTTGGCCAATGTAGTGTCATTAGGCCCCAGGTTTGAAAGGCAGACTGGAAGATCAAAAGGTGCTATTGAATTTGTCACTTTGTGCCTCAGCCGTGGCTATGAGAGAGGTGCATTTGGAGACTCACATTGTTTTTTCTGTTCTGTAATGGTTTCACTAAAAACAATTCATATACATATTATTATACTTTTGCTCTCCCCATCTCCCTAGTTTCCATTTCTACTAGTTTACTTTCTCCTCCAAGCAGTCTGCTTCATGTTAAATCCCCTCTCTTGTTTCCTGCTCCCTCTCCTTTTAGTGTTAGGCAACTTTCTTTGATATTGCACTTTCCATTTTCATGTCACACACATAGAGACACACACAGACACACACACACACACGTCTAAATTCCACATATGGAGAAAACCAATGCTGTCTGTCTTTCTGTATCTGGTACACTTTCTAGTCTTAAGAGAAGAATGAGAGACATAGGGAGCAGGACTAAGCTAGGGCAGATTGGTTTACCTCCTGTGGGATCAGAAGAGTTGCTTAGCTGAGTCTATCTTTAATTAGCTGACCCTCATTCAGCATGGACATATGAGAGTATAATGATTATCAGCTAAAACTGTGTGATTTGATGTGTCCCATACAGTACTTTTGTGGCAATACCTGGTTCAAATTCTTAATGAATATTTGTTGAACAAATGCATAAATGATGTTGCATAGCCAGCTGTTCTCAGTTACCAATTTCACTTTCAGTATTTGCTTCCTCAAAAGAAACTAGCTTTTGTTTATGAAAATGAAATGAAAACACAGAAGAAATGAAAATGAAAGAAACACAGAAGAAAATACCCAAGTCATCCACTATGAGACCCAAATATTCATGATAGCTCTGGTAAACTTAACCATCACTGAGCCAAATATATGAAGTGAGGGAAATAGTATCAACCTGCATCCTGGAAATTTCATAGAAGTGTGAAATTGAAAAGAGACAGTAGATTTTGAAAAAGCTAAATGTCATCCACTAATATAATTCCCAGGTTTTACAACAATGACTCATATATCTGAGTTCATCAGAGAACAAAATATTTCAGAAAAGAATGTTTCTCAGAAGCCAGAAGCTTGACTGTGTAAATGCCATTACAGTTACTTTTATTTTTGTAACCTCATAAGCATATCTGACATCACTATTATTTCTTCTCAGTGATTCAAGACTGTGTTTATGAGGAACAATAGCTATGTACTTTCATAATGGCACTTATGAAATCAGGAGTGCACTAGGTGACCACCAATGACTTCCCCAAACTTTTGTTTTAATGTTTCTCTCCTGTATGGTATTGCCTTGGACTGTACTATACTCCACTTGACACTATGCCATTAGGGACTGCCGAAACAAGAAGGGCTTACATAGTCCTATCTCTTGTCCAACTAATCTGCCTAAATAGTTCTTCTGCCTGCTTGGTGGTCTCTTAGTTCTTCATCCTTGATGAACTTTCTTTACTTTTTTTGGATATATACTTTAAAAAAATTTTTTGAGATCATAACTTAATTACAATATTTCTCCCTTCAGCCTTTTCTACCTCCAAATCTTCCCTTCTTCACTCTCCTTTAAATTCATGGACTCTTTTTTACCCAGTAATTGTTATTCCATATATATATATATATATATATATTCCTAAATATAACCAGTTCAATCCATATAATGCTACTTGTAGGTATGCTTGGCGTTTTCTTCCCTGGGAAAGGTTAACTCTATTAATACAAGATTTCCTCATTTCCTATAGGTTTTTTGGGTAGGGGTGAAGACCTTTTGGCTTTTCCTCATAGGCTTTCTTTAACTGTCAGTGTCTTGCTGTTTGTAATTCACTGCTGCTTTTCATGAACATTGTGATTTGGAGGACATCAGGGGTTTCTTGTATATCTAATATGATTAAGCTTTCAACTTTTTGGAGCATCTATAGAAAAGGCCTTTAAAGTAATTTTGGGATGACCTGGGCTACAGCCAGTATAGGAAGCTCTAAGTTGAACCTGTAAGTAAGTGGAGTTTTCATAAATTATTGACCTTCCCTTGACAGCTATACTGTCATGGGAAGTCTCCAGTCTGTACCCAGATCACTTGTGTTCATTTAGTCTACCATGATTTATAACTATTTTGCAGGGGAAATAAAGCCAATAGTGCAGCCACTGTCTCTTCACCTCCTTTGCCTCTTTCTAGATCTGCCTTAAAATGGAGAGCATCCCTCGATTTTATCTCACCTCATGAGAATGAAGCTCCTGAACATGTGGATCATTATTGAACCATTTCTGATCTGTGGTTTTTCTAGTGTCCTTCCATATAAGTTGTGTAATTAGATGGCAGAGTGGAAAGAAAGCAAATACAGAGTAAAACAGGACCAGACTCATGATTGGGCTTTACTGCCAGTTAGCCATACCATTTTTCCAGCTGTGCAATAGAAAATCTCATCTATAAAATGAAGATAAATCATAGTTTCAACTTTATTGTCCTTTTTTAAAGTTTGAGCAATATATATGTGTATGTAAATTTATCATAGCATGTCAGATGTATGAATTCAACATATGTAGCCACTATTAATCTTATTATCAATATATATTAACCACATATTTGTAAAACAGAATAGTACAAAGAAAAATTTAGCCTAAAATCTACAGGGCTGTATCAATAAAAGAACTGTTATTAATACATACACAGATATATGTATGCATATATGGTATATATGAAAGAGTACAGAAATATGCCCATATATTAATAAACATAGCATTTATGTAATTCTTATATATTAGTGGACATTTTACATATTGATTTTGGCCCTCTATTTGTCCCAGATATGCTTTTGTAGCAAACTATTAAAATATTTTTAAAGGATATCTTTTTATTATTAGTGCATATTCATTATATAAAATCATCAGTTTCATTTTACCACTTTCATACATGTATAGCATGTTTTTTGTTACAACTGCTCATTGGCTGTTTCTTCTGTCCCTCCCCCACAGTGATATCCAAATTTCTTCCCACAGTGCTATGTGGACAGTTCATAATCACCACAACTAAAACTCTTTTTCGCTGATAATTTACATTCAGTTCCACTGTACTTTCTCAGTTTATGCCTCATGGATGATATATCACTGATTTTGTGTTTATCTTAGGTAAAAAAAATCAAAAGTAAAAGTGCTCTAAATTCAGCTTTGTATGCTCAAAGGTCATCCATTTTCCTAGAAGGGATGGCAAGAATTATTTGTATAGAATAGTCACAGTTTTTTGATAAGGGACTGTTATCATTCACTTGAAGATACCCCACAGATTAGGCAGCCAGAAATCAAATTCAGTGCTCCAAAATGTCAAAGCTTCAGGCAACAAAGAAATCCTTTCACAGTCACGGTGTGAAGTGCAAAGTAGGCTTTTACCTGGAATTTTGACTAGAACTCACATGTGAGAACAAAAAGCACCAAGTCCCCAGTGTTTTTAGTACAGAGAATTTCCAGTCCTTAGGAACAGCCTTCGGGGGTTGCCTACTGAGAACACTGTTTCAGTAGATCAGGTGCCAACATCTCTCTCCTATTTGTATACTTTACCCTCACAGTAAAATATGACTATGGGGCATAAAGCCATTATGGGGAGAATAGAGATTGGAAAAGTGACAACTTGTGCTTCATTTTCTCCTCTCGACAGAACACTCAGATTGTCTCTTCCTTCCAACAAGACTGAAGATAGCACAATAATCACAATTAGAAAATAAGATAATCTCATCTATCTATCTGAGGGGCAGAGTGTCAGATGTGGTTGGCATTTCCATCCTTGGCATGACAAAGGTGTATAAGAGTCTCCTGTGCCCAAGAAATCTAAAACGCTCTTCATTACCATCCTAAGAGCTCTGCCAACATAGTGTTAGAGTACCACTATCAATTCCCTATGGGAAAGATGCTGAGGAGGAATGGGAAAGTAGGCCAATTTCAGCAGGCTCTTACATTATAAGACAATGGTCAAGGAAGATATACATCCCTTGGGGCCCTCTGGAGAATCTGTGTTCTGTTCTCTTACTTCAGAGAACCAATATTTGAATTTGTACATAGGAATGCAAGGTCAGGTAGATTAAAAAAAAACAATGGAGACACTAATAAGAAAGAGGATAGTGACCTCATCATAATCACTAAGCAACTATCAACAACAAAGCAAAGGAAATGTAAGAAAAAGTTCTTTCTCATCTCTCTCCTCATTGTGTGTGTGTGTGTGTGTGTGTGTGTGTGTGTGTGTCTAGGAAAGGGGTACAGTATATGAGACAGCATTCCCCCATTATCTTTGTTTTACTCCATTCTAGGATCATCACTAGATATTCAAGCTCAAAGACTGAATAAAATGTGAGATTGTAAATTGTGTGTGTGTGTGTGTGCTTATACACATCTAGATGTGTATAAGAGACAGGTGTGTGTGTGTGTGTGTGTGTGCATGTGTGTTGCATGTACAAGTGTATATACATATATGGAGGCAAAAAGAAGATACTGGGTGTCTGTCTATCATTTCCCTCTCTCCAACAAGTCTCTGGTAGCCAACTGTCTCTACCCTACTCAGTACTTGAGTTACAGGAATGTACATTCTTGCTGACTTTTTCTTTAATGTGGTTGCTAGGGATTTGAATTTGTGTCTTCATGCTTGCAGAGAAAGCACTCACACTCACTGAGCAATCTTCTAATCCAGAGACTGAAATTTGAAAATAGGCAATGATGACTTTTATATTGCCTTAGTATTAAAATAACATTAATGAAATATTACATCTAATATATGAAATTACATGAAATAATATGAAATGAAATATTAAATGATTCACCTTCTGACTTATAACATTCATCCAGCATTTTTTACTGAAAATAGATTTGTTTCATACAAATCTATTACAAATTGTAATCTGATTACAATTTCCCCTCCCCTAGCCCTTCCCAGATCCTCCCCACTTCCTCATCCATGCAAACCTACTGCCTTTCTTTCTGTCTCAATAGAAAATAAACAGTCATCCTAAAGTAATAAAATAAAATAAGATAAAATAAAATCAAGAAAACTAGAATAGGACAAAACAAACAAACGGGGGAAAGAGCCAAAGACAAAGCACAAGAGACACACAGAGAAAAACCATAAAACAAAACCAGAAACCATAATATATAAGCAAAAGATTTATATGATAAAAAAACCAGACACAACAGTATGAGGCAAAAAAAAAGCCTCAAAAATGTCATTGAGTTTGTTTTGTGTTGGCCATCTAGTGCTGGACATGGGGCTTGTCCTTATGTGTGGTTTGTATACCCAGCGAGACTCTGTAGGAGAAAACTAATTTTTCCTTTGCAAGCAGTTATCAGTTGGAGACAGCTTCTGAGTTAGGGATGGAGGCTTGTGTCTACCTTTCTTCTCAGCACTGGGATCCCCATCTTGTTTAGACTTGTGCAGGCCCCATGCATACTGAAACAGTTTCTGTGAGTTCATATGTGCATTAGTCCCTGTTGTGCTTGGAAGACACTGTTTCCTTGGAGTCTTCCATACCCATTGGCTCTTAAAATCTTTCTGTCTCCTCTTCTGCAGAATTCCCTGAGCCCTGAGGGGAGGGATTTGATAGAAACATCCTATTTCCAACTGAGTGTTCCAAAGTCTCTTACTCTTGGCACACTGTCCAGCTGTGGGTCTCTGTATTTATTCCCATATACTTCAGGAGGAAGCTTCCTTGATGATGGCTGAGCAAGACATTGTTCTATGAGTATAGTAGAATGTCCTTAGGACTCCTTTTATTGGTATTCATTTATCAGAACAGTAGTATTTGGTTTTCTTCTAGGTCTCTGGCCTATCCAGTCTCACGTTTTTGGCCACCAGTCTATGTTGGGCATGGGTTCTATCTCATGGACTTAAATCCAATCAGATAGTAGTTGGTTACTCCCACAACTTTTGTGCCACTATTGCACACTCATATCTTGCAGGCAGGTCACCATTGTAGATATCAGGGTTTGTAATTGGGTTATTGTTTACCATTCTCCTTTGGTAGTGTGCAGATTACCTTCTAGTAGCATGAACACCAATTAGTATGGGTAAAGACTCTAGGTAGGCATCAGCTTGACTTATCTATGTTTATTGAGTTATACAAGCATTGTTTTCAACAATAGGGTCTTACCATCAGTTTGTGGAGAGAAACTGATCACCTTGGCAATAGCCTGAGCTGTTTAGGGGGTTTCCAAGGGGCCCCTGGCCACAACTCAATTAGATATAACTCATTCCTGGTCCTGGAAATTTCATTTTTTTAGCAAGGGAAGTCTAGTCATGGTTTTTTTCTCCCCCAATATTTGGTGATTCCATTTAGGTGTCTTTCATATATGTGTATATTTTAAAAAGCTTCTACTTTATTAGGTTGCCATACAACCTCTCAAATGGCCCTTCTTTTTAGTTGTCTCTCACTGTATTCCTTTCCTTAACCCCATCTTCCCTCTACCTCCCTGTTTGATCCTCCCATTCTACTCTCCCTTCCCCAATCCATCCATAACTATCTATTCTATTTCCCTGTCCTAGGAAGATCCTTCTTTCCACCTCTTAGTCACTTTATTCTATACCTAACCTCTGTCTTATGTGGATTGTAGCTTCCTTATTGAAGACCTAAAACCTAATACCTACGTAAGAGTGAATATTTGTCTTTTGGGGTCTGGGTTGCCTCAGCATGATTTTTCTAGCTCTATCAATTTACTGCTAAATTCATGATATCATTTTTTTCTAGCATCTGTTAGTATTCTATTGTATAAATATACCACAATTTGTTTATCCATTCATCAAGTGACAGAAATCTAGGCTATTTTCAATTTCTGTTTATTGTGAATAGAGCAGCAATGAACACTGCTGAGCAAGTGTCTCTATGGTAGAATGTAGAGTCCTTTTGGTATATGCCTAAGAATGGTATAGCTGAGTCTTGAGGTAGATCAATTCCCAACTTCCTCAAGAACCCTCACATTAATTTCCATAGTGGTTGTACAAGTTTTCACTCCCACCAGCAATGGATGAGTGTTTCCCTTACCTCACACCCTTAGCAACTTAGCTGTCTTTTGTTTCATTGATCTTGACCATTATGACTGGCATAAGAACAAATCCCAATGTAGTTTTGATTTGCATTCCCCCAATGATTAAGGATGTCAAACATTTCTTAAAGTATTTCCCAACCATTTGTGTTTTCTCTATTGATAACTCTCTGTTTAAATCTGTACCCAATTTAAAATTTTTTTAATTCATTTTACATACCAACCACAGATCCCTCTCTCATCCCTCCTCCCACTCCCTCCCCACCTTCCCCCCACCCCTCATCTCCTCCTTCTACAGGGTAAGTTCTCCCATGGGGGGACAGCTAAGCCTGGTACATTCATTTGAGGCAGGACCAAACCCCTCCCCGCTTTATCAGGGGTGAGTTAGGGTTCTGATCATAGGTAATGGGATCCAGAAAGCCGATTCATGCACCAAGGATATATCCTGATCACACTGCATCTCAAACAGACCCAGCTATACAACTGTCTCCTTGTTATCTTGAAAGCCATTTTTTTTAAGTTCTTTATGTATTTTGGATATAAGGCATCTACCAGATGTACAGTTGGTAAAATTCGTTTCCCATTGTGTAGCCTGCTGCTTTGCTCAGATGATGGTGTCCTTTGCTATATAGAAGCTTCTCAGTTTAATGATATCCCATTTATTAGTTGTTGATCTTAGTGCTTGTACTATTGGTGTTCTGTTCAGAAATTCTCCTATGCCAATAAGTTCAAGGCTATTCCCTACTTTCTCTTCTATTAGATTCAATGTACTTGGCCTTATGTTGATGTCTTTGATCCATTTGGAGTTGTATTTAGTGTAAGGTGATAAATATGGACCTATTTGCATTCTTTGACTTGTATCAATCCAGTTTTACCAGCATAATTTGTCAAAGTGTGTATTTATGGATTCTTTATTAACAAAACAGGTGTACATAAGTGTGTGAAGTTATGTCTGGGTCTTCAATTCAGTTCCATTAATCAACATGTCTTCTTTTATGTCAGTATCATGCTGTTTTTATTGGTAAAGCTCTGTGGTACAATTTGAGACAAGATATGCTGATACCTCCAGCAGTTGTTTTATTGTTCAGGATTATTTCAGCTATCCCATATTTTTTTTGTGTGTTTCCATATAAGAGTGAAAAATGGCCTTTAAAATTCTGTTACGAATTTATGTTGGAAATTTTGATCCCCATCAAAATTGCATTGTATCTGCAGATTGCTTTGGTAGGATGAGCCTTTTCATTATATTAGTCTTACTGGGCAATGGGAGATCTTTCTGTCTTCTATTATCTTCTTCAATTTCTTTCTTCAGTGTCTTAATGTTTTAATTATACAAGTCTTTCACTTGTTTGATTAGAGTTACCCCTGAATATATTTTGTTTTGGGAGGGACTATTGTGAAAGGTGTTGTATTCCCTTATTTTTTTATCAGTCCATTTGTCATTTGTATATAGGAGGGCTGCTGATTTTTGTGAGTTAATTTTGTATCTAGCTACTTTGCTGAACGTGTTTATGAGCTGTAGGAGTTCCCTAGTGGAATTTTTCAGGTCATGTATATGTACTTTTATGTCTTCTGCAAATAAAGATCTTTGACTTCTTTCCTTTCAACATTGTATCCCCTTCATCTCATTCGGTTGTCTTATCACTCTAGCTAGGACAGTTGTTCTCAACCTGTGGATCATGACCCCTTGAGGGTCAAATGACCCTTTCACAGGGATTGCCTAAGGCCATCTGCATATCAGATATTTAAATTACAGTTCATAACAATAGCAAAATTACAGTTATGAAGTAGCAATAAAAATAATTTCATAGTTGGGGGTCATCACAGCATGAGGAACTGTATTAAAGGGCCAAAGCATTAGGAAGGTTGAGAACTAGTGAACTAAGACTCCAAATACTATATTGAATAGGTATAGAGACAGTGAAAACCTAGCATTGTTCCTGATTTTAGTGGAATTTCTTTGAGTTTCTTTTCTTTTAAGTTGATGTTGGATATGAGCTTCCTGTAAATTTCCTTTATTATGTTTAGGTATGTCACTTGTATGCTTAACCTCTCCAGCATGTTTATCATGAAGGGATGTTGAATTTTGTCAAAGGTCTTTTCTGCATCTAATGAGATGACCACGTGGTTTTTGTAATTCAGTCTGTTTATATGGTAGCTTACATTTATTGGTTTATGTATGCTGGATTATCTCTCCATCTTTGGGATGGAGACTAGTTGATCATGGTGGATAATCTTTTTTGATGTGTTCTTGAATTTGGTTTGGAAGTATTTTACTGAGAATTTTTACATCTATATTCATAGTGGAAATTGGACGGAAATTATCTTTTTTTGTTGAGTCTTTACATGGTTTTAGTATCAAGGTAACGGTGACCTCATAAAATGAATGGGCAATGTTCCTTATGTTTCTATTTTATGGAATAATTTGAGGAATATTGGGACTAACTCTTCTTTGAAAGTCTGGTAGAATTCTGTGCTGCTAAAACCATCTGATCCTGGGTTTTTATTGCTTGGGAGACTTAATTGCTTCTACCTCAGTAGGGGTTATAGGTCTGTTAAAATTGCTTATCTGATCTTGATTTAACTTTGGTAGGTAGTATATCAAGAAATTTATCCCTTTCTTTTTGGTTTTCCAGTTTAGTGGAGTACAGATTTTTAAAGTATTTCCTTATGATTCTATGGATTTCCTCTGTGTCTGTTGTTATGTGTCCCCTTTTATCTCTAATTTTATTAATTTGGACCTTCTCATTCTGTATTTTAATTAATTTGTCTAATGGTTTATCAATCTTGTTGATTTTATCAAAGAACCAACTCTTGATTTTATTCATTCTCTGTATTTTTTGTTGTTGTTTGTTTCTATTTTATTTATTTCAGCCCTGAGTTTGATTATTTCTTTTTGTCTACTCCTTTTGAGTGCTATTTTTGTTGTTGCTCTAGAGCTTTCAAATGTGCCATTAAGTTGATAATGTGGGATCATCAATTTTTTTAAATATAAGTGCTTAGTGCCACAAATTTGTGTCTTAGAACCACCTTCATTGTGCCCCATAGGTTTTGATATATTATGTTTTCATTTTCATTCAATTCTAAATAATTTTTAATTTTCTTCTAAATTTCTATTTTGATCTATTTTTCATTCACTAGTGATTTATTCAGTTTCTATGGGTTTATAAACTTCCTGTTGTTTCTGTTATTGTTGATATACAACCTTAAGTCATGGTGGTCAAATAGAATGCAGAATGTTATTTCAATGTTCTTGTATCTGTTTAGCCTTGCTTGGTGTCCAAGTATTTGGTCAATTTTGGAGAAAGTTCCATGAGGTAAAGAGAAGGAGGTACATTCTTTTGTGCTTGGACAAAATGTTCTGTAAATATCTGCTGGGTCCATTTGGTTTATTATATCAGTTAGTTCCAGCATTTCTCTGTCAATTGGTAAGAGTAGGGTATTGAAATCTCCCACTATCACTGTTTAAGGGGTCAATATGTGATTTTGCCTGTAGTGCTGTATCATTTATAAACTTGGGTGCCCTTGTGTTTGTTGCATAAGTGTTTAGAATTACAGTATCTTCTTGGTGGATTTTTCAGCTGATGAGTGTATAGTATCCTTCCCTAACTCTTCTAATTAGTTTTGGTTTGATGTATATTTTGACAAATATTAAAATGGCTACACTGGCTTACTTCGTAGGTCCATTTGCTTCTAATATCTTTTCCACTCTTTTACCCTGAGGTAATATCTATCCTTGATGTTAAGGTGTGTTTCTTGGATGCAGCAGAAGGATGGATCCTGTTTCAAATCCAATCTGTTAGCTTGTTTCTTTTTATTGGAAAACTGAGACCACTAATGTTGAGAGATATCAATGACCAATAATTGTTGATTTGTGTTATTTTGTGGTTATAATGTGGATTCCCCCCCTCTTTTGATTTGCTGATCTGGGATTATTTCTTCTTTGTGTTTTATTGCATGTAGTTAACTTCTTCAAATTGAATTTTTCCTTTTAATATCTTCTGTGGGGCTGGATTTCTAGATAGATACTGCTTAAATTTGATTTTATCATGGAATGTCTTTTTCCCCCCATCTATTATGATTGAAAATTTTGCTGGGTATAGTAATATGGGCTGGCATCTTTGATGGTCTCTTAGTTTTAGAGTCTTGATAATGGGTCTGCCTTTGTATGTTACTTGATCTTTCTCCCTTGCAGCTTATTTTTTTTTAAAGATAGGTTCTTTGTATGTAGCCCTGGCTGTCCTGGAACTCACTATGTCCCTATGTAGACCAGTTTGGCTTTGAAATCACAGAGGTCCTTCTGCCTCTGCCTCCCCAGTGCTGCGAATAAAGGCTTATGCCATCTTGCCCAGCCCCTTGAAGCTTTTAATATTTTTTTCTTTGTTCTCTATGTCTAGTGTTTTGATTATTATGTGTCATGGGTAATTTCTTTTCTGGTCCAGTCTATTTGGTGTTCTGTGTGCTTCTTGTACCTTGATTGGGCACCTCCTTTTGTGGGTTAGGGAATTTTTCTTCTTTGATAATGTTGAAAATATTTTCTGTTCCTTTGACCTGGGTTTCTTCTCCTTCCTCTATTCCTGTAATTCATAGATTTGGTCTTCGCATGGTGTTCTGGGTTTCCTAGATGTTTTGTGCCTGAACTTTTTTATATTTAACGTTTTGTTTGACTGAAGCATCCATTTCTTCTATCTTGTCTTCAATGCCCGAGATTCTTTCTTCTGTCTCTTGCACTCTATTGGTCAGTCTTATCTCTGAGGTTTTTGTTTGACTTTTTAAATTTTTCATTTCTCATTTTACCCTTGGGTTTCCTTTGTTGTTTCTATTTCCACTTTTATATCTTGACCTGTTTCCTTCATTTCATTCCACTGTTTGTTTGAGTTTTCATAGATTTTTTTAAAAAGGGGGTTTATCATTTCCTCTTTAAGGTCCTAGAATATATTCATAACGGCTATTTTGAAGTCCTTGTCTTGTGCTTCAGCTACATTGCATTTCTCAGGGCCTACTATAGCAGGGTTTCTGGGTTCTGGTAGAGACATATTGGCCTAGCTGTTATTGATTGTATTTTTATGCTGATGTCTAGGCATTTGGGTTTGGGATGATTGTAATTCTAGGTGCTGATATCTGGTCTTGTCTTTGCTGAGTGGGTGTTCTGTTCCTTGGTTTCTGTTGCCCTTTCTGGATCTTAGGAAAGTGTGGTAGGTGTGGATTTCCTGGTAGGCTGTGCCTTTGATACCCTGCCAGGTGTAGCCACTGGCGTTCCTGGGTAGAGTGTGATTTTAGATATTGGAGGCTGACACAAAATAATAGGAATCAGAAGGGTGACTGAGAAGGTCCACAGGAGGCAGGGAAGCTGGGTCTGCCAGGAGGATCTGAGGAATCTTCAGGGGACAGAGTTGAAAGAGAGGAGAGGACCCTGCATGCGGTCTGCTACAGGGCTGGGGATGATACTGGACTGGAAGTGGAGAACAGGAAGGAGAGTGAAGACCACCTATCTGGGTCTCAGGCTGCAGTGGTCAGTAGCTTCCCAGGTAAGAGTACGCCTCTGGATATTGGCAGCTGACATAGAGGGATGGGGTAAAGGAGGAAGGCTGGATCCAGTGTGAATCTGTGGCTTTTCCAGAAAATGGAGGCTTACTTGGCATTTTGTCAAAGACACCATGTTTATCATGTTAAGTATTGAACAAAAATGTTAGATTTCAAAATAAATGAAATAGGTACATATAGACCCCCTATGGTAGAGATTTCTGATTGCTTGTTATATTCCATTTTCTTCTAGGGCACACAAACTCATTTATATTTCCCAGTCTACCTTAGGGTTGAGTGTGTCAGGGTGACCATTTCTTACCTATGGAATGTGAGTGGAAGCACTGTGTCTCTTTTTCCTCTAGATAGTTCCATCATTGTTTCTGTCTTTTGTCAGCTCAATACAGATGATAAAGCTATTAGAATGTTAAAGACACAAGAAGAATGGATATGAATATATGAATGCCACATAGGAGAAGAGATACCCACTGACTAGGACATTAACTTTGGAGTTTTATGTAAGCAAGGAGTATACTTCTATTAATTGAGCTGTGTATTTAGGGGGCTATTTACTAGGGCAGTTTAGCACATCCCTGCAGTAGAAATTTTCCTGTCCTCATCAGAAGTTATTCTTTCCTGATTTGTGAATAGTATTTTCTTACTTTTACTTTCTTTTGTCTTCTCAGCCTTTCTTTTTGTGACCGAGAATAAAGTGATTGTGGGATTCTAAGGACATAATATAACTGAAATGGGGTGTGTTAAATGTAATTATTAGAATCAAATTTCACTTATTTTCATTTATTTTCTTTGTTTTCAAGTCAAGCTCCCTTTTCAATGTGAGATGAGTTAGCACTGTGGGTGGCCAAACATCCTTTCTTCATGACTAGTGACAGAGGCCACTGTAGAATCTGGCCCAAACTTGTGTGATTGCTTAGTCATGCATTCAGGACTTGGAGGCTAGCACCCCGCTCTATTCTACTCTTTTGTCATAAGAAAGACTCAGAATTGTGGTATTCCCTTACCACCAGGAGAGAAAATGATGTAGGAGAAAAGGAAATTTGTCTTGTTTAATAAGCAAGTCTCTAGCAATTGTTAGATAACCTTAAAAAGCTTGACGGGGGTTCATCTGTGTTCAAAGAATTTCAGTTTGACCTCCCCCATAATAAGACAAAAAAAAAAAACAAAGAATTTTTCGGTCAATGTAAACGTAACAACTAGAGTTTGGATCCTCAGAACTCAGTGGCATGGCAGCTTCCTATATCCCAGAGACAGAAAAATCCCTGGGGCAAGCTGGTTGCCTAGACTTGCTAGAATCCATGAGCTCCAGGTGTAGCAAGAGACCCTGCCTCAATAAACAATGTAGAGAGCTATTGAGAAAGACATCTGATATCAGCTCCTGGCTTCCACATGAATACCTATTGTGGTGGTTAAAATGAGAATGGCCATATAGGCATATATGCATGCTTGATCACCAGTAAAACTGTTTGGGAAGGATGAGGAGGTATGGCATTGTTGGAGGAGGTGTATCACAGGGGGTGGGCGTTGAGGTTCCAAAAGTCCATTTCAGGCCCAGTATATCTCCCCTCCCCTCTGTTCCCCTTCCCTATACTCCCCCTGTCTCCCCTCTTCTCTCTCTCTCTCTTTCCTTCTCCCTCTCATTCTCCCTGCTGCCTGTGGATCAAGACACAAAGATCTCAACTACTGCACCAGCACTATGCCTGTCTGCTTCCCGCCGTGATGATAATGGACTAACCCTCTGAAACTGCAAGCAAGCCCCTAATTAAATGCTTCTATTTATAAGAAAAAAGAATTTTTAGATTAGAGAGTTGTTGAAGTTTGAAATATAGAAACATTAAATAATTAATGACATGTGTATTTATACATTTTTGTAGTTTATGCATCTTGTTTATCATTATTTAAACTACTTTAAAATTCACTCCAGATTTAGCATATGTCATTGCAGAAATTACAACTCAAAAATATCCAGTGAGAAAAAATATTTTGTGAGAGAATTTACCAAGGGTAAATTGCAAATAAAATTAGAATAACCAATGTGTTTGATAAAATGTCATAAACAGAAATAGTGTAAAATCTTTTCCTATTGACTCTCTAGTTCTGATTGGCATTTTGTTTTGCTTTACTGCTCTGTTAGTGATTTATTTGAAGCTAAAGGCAGATGACTAGATGATTTGTGAGGCTCACCTAATGCTGCGGTGATAGGGATCAATGGTTTGCTCTAAAAAGCAGTAAAATGCATCATCTCTATTGAACAAATGATATTTCTAAAAATAATTTGTGAAGCATAGAAGTAAAACTTGAAATTTACAGCCAGGAAAGAAACATTAGAAAGTTAGTTCATCGGCCTCATGACACGATTGACATTTCTCTCAATCAAACTTTATCTGGCAGCCCTGTTGAAAGGAAGCAGGTGCTTCCAAGGATGTTGATTTCTAAACAGTCTTCTTTGGGGAAGGAGGAAGAATTCTGCTTGACACATTACATTTTGCTGTATCACTCCTTTTCAAAATAAACTTGAGAACAAGAGACTGTTAAGCACAAATGAACCAAAATTCAGACTTAGATATAAGTATGTAGTGAAGTCTGATACATACAGCCCTGAATGTATTCTTACATGTAACATTATAGAGACTTATCAGGCTGTATTTATGTATTCATGAATATATATGTGTATACACATACAAATATATATGAAATAACAATTGATGAAAAAAGAGGTATCAATTTGAAAGAGAGCAAGGAGGGGCATATGGAAGCATTAGGAGGGAGAAATGGGCAAAGGAAATGATGTAACTATAATATAACCTCAAAAATAAAAGAAATAATTAAAAAATGTGATGACTAACAAGTGATTTTGTCTGATTATTTGTTTACTTTTCTCCACTTACAAAATTAAATATTGGTAGGCCAATGAGATGACTCAGTGGGTAAGGGTACTTACTGCCAAGCCTGATAACCTGAGATCCATCCTGGGAACCCACATGATGGAAGAACCAGTTGCTACAAGCTGCCTTCTGCCCTTCACATGTGTGCCCATACACTCACACAAAATAAATAAACAATAAATAAATGTAACTAAAATTAAATATGGCTAATAAAGAATGCATTTAAAAAATAATTGTATGTTTAAGGCAAAATTTCAGAAAAGCCAAGTGAGAACATATCAGAAAGTGAACATATTACTCAGAGAGAACCTTCTTGTCTATATTTATGTAACATATTCTATGGTTCTCCAATATTTAAAATATTTTCAGGCTGTCCATTCCAAATCCGAGGCTGATACTACTGTACAAGCAAAAGGAAATATTCAAAATGAGAAATATAATAAAGAATTTTTAAAATGCCTATAGAAATGTTGTGAGCGTGATTTCTTTTAAACATAGCAAGTTAAATTTTTGCTAGTGACAATGAATGCTTTTATTATGGCAGAACTACATTAATATTCTATAAATAAGACATATTAATGCATCATGGCTCTAGTATATCATTAGTGATTGGTAGTTAAGGAAGTCCAACATTAAGAAGTTGGTAAACTAATAAAGGTCACACATGGAATTTAGAAAGAACTGGGTTGTTTAGTGTATTGTGCTGTAATTTCTGACAATGGATATGGAAGCTTTTGTTAATTCTTGAACATAGTAGAGATGTTATTATTATTTATTAATACATATATGGAGACTATCAATGTAAGGAAAGCTAGAAATTAACTTTCTGCTGAAAATTCTCCTTTTTTTCTATTATAACTCATAATGGGTTGGTTAACTAAAAATATTTATTATATAAAATATATGTCATAATATAATATATATTTATAAATATATCTCTTAAATTAAATGGTAATTAAATGACAGCTTACACACACTAGCACTAACTTAAGAGAGAGTCCAGGACTTTCTTTAACTTTTTATGTCCCTTGATTAAGACCTGAGCAGGGGTTTGGAGGCATATTGAGTTGTTTCCATTTTTGAAAACATTTTGGTTCCTTCCTGCTGAACATTTTCTCCAAGTGAGCCTTTTAAAATATTTCTCTCATGTTTTAGTCAGAGTCATTTCCAGCACTTGAAAAGCAAATACAGTATGTTTATGTCATCTAAGAATCTGCTAGTTTTTTCTAGTCTGCTACTGATGTTAAAAGTACATCATTTGTAACAACCCCAAAAGGCTGAAATTGCAGTAAGTTGAATTGTTTTTTTCTTTGAAAATTTAGCATCATCTTATTATAATACAATCTTTCTTTTACTCTTGTGTATCAGTCAGAGTAAGATGAGTGCCATAATAATAATCCTAAACATTTCAAGGGCTTAATACAGTGAAGGTTTATTTATTGCTCATGCCATGATTAAATTCAAGTACATAATATAGGTAATTCTACTCCACTGAGTCATTCAGACATCTAACTTCTTTCATCATGTGGTACTGATCACTTCTACATGCATTTCATTGATTATACTCGATAATATGAGTCTTTCTAGCTGTAATCTATTTATATGACCAGAAGGAAAAGAAAATGATATTTTGTGAATACAGTTGTCTATATATTAACCCCATTTACAAATTGGAATAATCCTCCATCAAAGTCTGGAATTTTCTACATTGTATCTTCAAATAGATATCACCATTAAAGTCAGGGAGATTGTTTTATAGAAATACTTCGGCGTTGAAGTCTTCTTGGCACATACCTATGCACCTCAAACTAGCATTGGGAAGACTAAGACTTGCTAGGCTCTAAATGTCTTGATCATATCACATGGAATGATATAGGATAGTGATTTATTATTTGCAGGGATCATACTCTTTAAAAGTCTCAAAGATCAGTCCATGGACTCAGATATGTAAGTATATTTTCTAAATTAGCTACTGAACCAGGCCAAGCAGTGTTAGAGAATACCTAAGAACACCATGCCATTCTTTGCTAATGATGCACTAAGAACTCAGATGTGTTGTTTGGAGCCCACTTGAGAGGTTTTCAATCAAACTGAGGGTTGTTCAAAGAATGACAAGGAGAATGAATGAACTTTTAATCACACCATTCTCTCAGCAATACTGAAGGCCTACTTTTGCTAGTCACTGTGGTGCTAAAGATGGGGATAACAAGGGAGAGAATGGTTCTGCTGCCATAGAATGTCATGGTGATAATGAACCAGGAAACAAATGTTTAAGCATGGTAAAGTTAACTAGTTATGAAGAATATAGAGTTACATGGTAGAGAGTATTTAGTAGCAGCCAAACTTCATTATATGGAATCAGAGAGGACTTTCTCAGGAAACGAGCTGTTTTGATGAAGAACAGGATGTTATAAAAGATGCAGTCATGTCAGGTAGAACATTTTAGAAAAAAAAGTCTCTAAGTGGGCATGATGTATTTAGGTACCAACAAGAGCCATGTATAGTACCCTCACAACACTTGGGAGACTGAGACAGGAAGATCAAAGGTTCAAGGCTAGCCTGAATTCCATACTGAGACCCTGCCACAAAAAGAGCAAAACAGGGTTGGATAAGGCTCAGTGGTAAAGTATTTGCTTAGCTTATAGGAGGCCTTGAGTTTGATACCCCATTATTTTAAAGCAACAACAAAACAATAATCTAGAACTCTGCCCACTTCCCCAGCCAAACAAAACAACCTGTAAGTAACAAGAAGATCAATGTGGCTGAAATTCATGAGCAAAAGACAGGAGTGGTGAATAGTCAGAGATGAGTAGCGTCCATTTCATGGTGTTTGAATTTTATTGTAATTGTGATACAAAGTTGCCAGAGAGAATATTTTTACTGGGGATATTGAGTAGGGAAGCTACATGACTATATTTGTATGATTTAGAGTGGTAGTCTGCCTAATGTTTGGTGAATTGGCAAAATAGGAGCTGGGTGGCATAGCCCTAAGGTCAGTGGTTCTCAACCTTCGTAATGCTGTTACCCTTTAATACAGTTCCTCATGTTGTGGTGACCCCCATCCATACAATTATTTTCATTGCTACTTCATATCTATAATTTAGCTACTGTTATGAATCATAATGTATATACCTGTGTTTTCTGATGGTCTTAGGCAACCTGTATAAAGGTGTTGTTTGACCTCAAAAGGGGTTGTGACCCACAGGTTGAGAATCACTGCTGTAAATGATTAGAGAGTGGTGATCTTGACATTGATGGCTCCTTCCCACAAAATTTTGATCATGTGCTCCCAAGGAAACATGGGTTCTACAGTGGCAGTACTGATTTTGAGGGCCTTTGATGTTTGCCTCATTAAAATAGAATGCTTTGGAGGCTAGGGATATGTCTCAGTTGGTACAGTGCTTGCCTAGCCTGCAGAAAGCCCTGGGTTCCAGTCTTATTAATACATAAACTAGGTGTGGTGGTACACAGTTGCAATCCTACTTATGAGGCGAGGCAAGAGTACTAGAATTTTAGGGTTATTCTTGTCTACATAGTAAGCTTAAGGACAGCCTGAGAGGTGTGATAACCTGTCTCTAAAAAACACTGCTTCCCTACTTACCTGAGAAAACCCTTCCACATTCCACTCTTTTTTTTCCTGAGGTAAATTTCTAATTGCCTTTCTTCTTCCTTAGCAAGACAGAAATCAATTAAGCAATGGTAGTCTTAAGAGAAGTTCCATTTTGGCTAAATGACAGGCTAGATAGAGTCCATGGTCATTCAGGGATGATCAATTAGATGTAAATGAAACATGTTGGGCAATGTCTATAAGAAGGCTTTTAAAGGGAGAGTTTCTTTAGCATGGGTGTGATTTGTCAAGTGAGCGTTAGGGCCTGCACCTAACTGGAAGATGGAGGTATTGACTCCAGGAGGGTGGAACAGAAAGCTCAGAGGAACTCAATGTTTTTGGTGACAATAAGGAAACATCCTACATCTCTAGACTGCCTATGCCACCACCATTTTAAGCAAGTGAACATGAAATTTCTTAAACAATTATTTATTATTATTATTATTGTGTGTGTGATATGGGTGTGGGTGCATGTATGGAGGCCAGAAGACAAGTTGGTAAAGTTAGTTCTCTCCTTTCATGTTTACATAGGTTCTAGGGATTGAAGTCAGGTTGTCAGGCTTTCATGGTACATGCTTTACTCACTGTTCCATCTTGCCCACCAAAAAATGCAATAGTGAAATTTCTATCATATATGTTTATGTGTGGGCAGTTGTATATGTGCAGGTGTACCCCTGCATGCATGTACATCTGGAGGCCAAAGTATAACTTCAGGTGTTGTTCCCCAAGTACTGTCCATTTTTCTTTTTGAGACTTTCATTCTTTTAGTGGCCTAGAAGTTGTTAAGTAAGGTAGGCTAGCTGGCTAGCAAGCTTCAGGGATCTGTCTGCACTCACTTTCTTACAATTTGGATTTCCACCAGGAGTCACCATTTCTTTTTTTGAAAGTTTCTTTATTTCTGTTTTTGTTTGTTTGTGTATTTATTTATTTGTTTTTACATCCTGATCAATGTTTCTCCTCCCATCTCTCCCACTCTCCCCTCTTCCACACTCCACCGACTCCTCCTCCTCTGTTTCTCTTCAGAAAAGGACAGGACTCCCATGGATATCAGCTGGCCATGGTATACCAAACTGCAGTGAGACTAGGCACCTCCTCTCCTATTAAGACTGCAGGAGGCAAGCCAGTAGGAGAAAAGGGTCTGAAAAGTCAGCAACAGAGTTAGAGACAGCCTCTGCTCCCACTGTTAGGAGTCCTACAAGAAGACCTAATTACACAACTGTAACATACATGCAGAGGGCCTAGGTCAGTCCCATGCAGGCTCCGTGATTGTCAGTTCAGTCTCTGTGAGCTCCTATGAGCCCAGATTAGTTGATTCATTTCCTCTCCCTCCCTTTTTTCCCTTCAGCTCCCCCCAGCTACACACCCTTGAATCTCTCTCACGTTTCTCCCCACTCTCAATCCGACAGCCTCTTTTACTTTATTGTTGTGATATGTATGTGTGTGTGTATGTGTGTGTGTGTGTGTGTGTGTGTGTGTGTGTATGCACAAATAAAACCTGCTGTATCTGTTTTTGTTGTTTGTGTGTATATGATTTCAGGGATGACCACTCTACATTGGACAACCAGTTAGGGGCTCATGTAGTGGTTAATTCTCCTTCTCTCAGCAGTCATTTGTTGCCTGTAGTTCTTTGTCTAGGAGTGGGACACTGAGGAATTTCCCCCTTCTACGTTAATGTATCTATTGATATTGCCATTGTCCTGGTCTGGTTTATGCACCCCTTTCTAAGAGAGAGTGTTTCACAGCACATTTTCTGGTATTCTGTCTCTTACAATCTTTCTACCTGCTCTTCAGTGATGTTCCCTGAGTTGTAGATGCAGGAGCTCTGATGTAGATGTATATGTTGGACCTGGCCTCTCCACAATATGGTGATGTCTACATGGTTCAGTGTAATTTTCTGTGATGGTCTCCAATTGCTATAAAATAAGCTTCTTTGGTGATGGGTGGTAGCTACAATTATCTGTGGGTATAAGGATAAGATTTAGAGTATAGTTAGGAGCTATGATGGTCTAGCAAAATGGCAGTAGTAGATTCTTCTTCAAGGTCTATGACCTCACTAGTCCTGGAAAACTGTCTAGGTTCCCAGTACTAGACACAATTTCCTTCCAGTTGAATAGGCCTTAAGTACAATTAGACAGCTGTTGGTTGCCACCAACATGTAAGTACTACTTATACCTTTACATTATCTTGCCATGCTGATTGTTGTCATGGCTCGTAGGTATTGCAGCTGTGTAGAACTGTTTGCTTCTCTCCTTTGGCAACTTGCATAGAATTTTCTGGAACCATGGAGGCTAGAGTGCAGGAAGGAGGCTCTCAGATCCAGTTTGAAGCATTTGGGTCCAGTGTCCTAAGCATGTGTTATCTTCAACAATAAAAGCCCAATCTTAAACCCTGAGAAACAACCAAGGTCTATATTGATAATTTATATTGTTTTGGTAGTCACCTGGACTACCCTAACTAACCATTCAAAAGGAGGTTTCTTGTGCCCAGTACTGTTTTTTTTCCTTAGTCTATGATTTTTATGGGGAGCATTGTCAGCCCAAGTGCCTTAACTTCCATCTCCATTTCTCTCTATATATAACATATATTTACTATATACATGGTAAATAAAAGTAATATGATTCCTTGATGATTTAGCAAATAACATTGGAATTATTTGTCTCTTGTCCCACCTTCTCCTGTATGGACCTCACTCCCTTCTCTCCAGTTGGAGTCCCCTCTATGTTATTCCATTTCTCACTTCATATTACCTGTATCCTGTTGTGCCCCTCCCAAGATCCCAACCCCAACAATGATGTTACCTTTGTACTTTCCTAGATTCTATGGTTACTCTATGGTGTATATTCACACATCTGAGGATTTGGAGCGAGAAGCAAAGACAAATGACAACTCATAGCATGTCTTTCTGGGTCTGGGTCACCTCACTTAATATAATCATTTCTAGGTCCATACATCTACCTAAAAATTCCATAATTTCTTTTTCTTTACAGTTAAATAGTATCCCAGTGTGTATATGTATCACATTTTCATTATCTATTCACCTGCTAAAGAACAATTAGGCAGTTTCCATTTCCTGGCTATTGTGAATTGACAGGCTATGAACACTGCTGAGCAAGTATCCATGGAGTAGGATATGAGTCTTGTGGCATGTGCCAAGGAGTAGTGTAGCTGGGTCATATGGTAGATTAACTTTTAATTTTTTGAAGATTTTCTATATTGTTTTCCAGAGTAGCTGTACCAATATGCATTCTCACCAAAAGTGAATGAGGATTTCTCTTTCCCTACAATGTCACTAGCATTTTATTTTGAGAATTTCATTTGTGAATACTGTATTTACATACTTTCACATGTCTCTCTCTCCTCTTTCTACCTCTTCCCATATCCCCCTACTCCTCAAATTCACCACATGTTCTTCTTTGTTTTACACACACACACACACACACACTCATTCTCTCTCACATACACACACTCATGCATGCATGCACATACATATTAAAAATACCTATGCAATCTATGTACTGTTTCTCATATGTATATTGTGTTTAGGGCTGATAATTAGGATTTGATAGTTTATCAGGGTGTTTGTCCCTGGAGAAAACTAAATCACCCCCTCTTAGCAGCCATTGATTGCTTGTACCTCTTCTTTTAGGGTTAGAGCCTTGTCAGACTTCCCTCATCCATACTGGTATGTTAATTGATGTCATTAGGCAGGTCTTGTTTAGGCAACCATATTATTGAGATTTAGTAATTGTATCTTCCTTTCATGTCTCTTGGTCATTTGGCTATTACTCTCTTTTTAACCTCTTCTATGATGTTTCTTGAGCTTTAGAAGTAGAAGTTGCATCGTAGATATACCAATTTGGGTTTGGTACTCTGTGGTCATTTATTCTTTGCATTTTGGCCAGCTCTATATTAATCTTCATCTGTTGCAGAAAGAAGCTTCTCTGATGAGGAGTGAGAGCCACAATTATATGTGGGTTTAAAGATAAGTACTTACAATAGAGGTAGAAATAATATTGGTCTAGTGAAATGCTAGAATGTTCTGCTCCAGGGTCTATGGCCTTTCCAGCCATGGATCATTGCCTAGATTTACAGTACCAGGATTGACTTTCCTTGTACTGAGCAGGCCTTAAGTCCTATTAGTGAGCTATTGATTCCTCTCAAGATAACATGTCTCAATTCCACACTTGTGGATAGTTTGCCAAGCTAGTAATTGTTGTGGTTCGGAGGTATTACAGCTGAGTAAGACTACTAATTACTGTTATCCCTTGGCAGCGTTCATAGCACCTTCTGATACTATGTCTGTTAGTCCTCAGGGAGGCTTTTTCAGTTCCAATTCTATTTTTCCATGCCCTGTGTCCATGTTAGTTGTGTCTTTAACAATAGGCAAACAACAACAATGGCAATAACCTATATTGTTTTGGGAGTCTCTTAGACCACCTTATGTTTTCATGGCGAGCACACAATTGAAGTGGTTCTTGAGTGAAGGTATTTATAAAAAAAATTATTTACTAATTTCTGCCAGATGCTCCATGACAAATGGTTTCCTTGGTCAAACAAATGCGGTTATCCACACATAGAACTTCTTTGATCACCCGATTTTAAAATGCATCACTAGCCCTATCAAGAGCCAACCTGACTCCTTTTCCTATTCCATCTTCAAGTTTCTCCATGCCATTTATTATCCACACAGCACAGGATTTATGTCTGCTATTTACTGCCTGTCTCACAATAGCTCAAAGTAGACTTGTATGAGGAGCTTAGTTTGTTTTGCTTATGGCTGTATGCTGTGGTCTTCTGACTCTTTCAATCTAGTATTTAGAAAAATGAGCAGGGAACCTGATACAGACCAACTGAGAGAGTGATACTTCATTTTTTACTTTCCACCCCCACATACACACACACACACACAAATATTATTATAAATTGTCCTCCATTCTCTTGGGACTGTGACTTACTGGATTAAAATATACCTTAGAAATAAAGGTCATGGCTAATTGGCAAGGATGTGAGAGCACAGAGTTTCTGATGTTTCCCTGACTCCTGTCAAGATAAGGCATTTTCTGTGATGTGAAGTTGTTGGGAAATGGCCTTTTGTGTTCCTATATGAGGCAATAATGATGACTTTTGTAGACTGTCTTGGTAGAGGACAAATGAAGTAGACAAAGGCTCTCTCTGGTGATGTCTTTCTGAAGGGAGCTGGCAACAAGTGCTGATGAAGTCTTTGACTGAAAAAAAAAGAGGAAATCTGTGAGAATATTGCTGCTCATGCCACCTGTCCTCAGGTCTCTTGACTTAGCTGACTTGGATGCATTTTCAGGGCTGAAGTTTGCTCTTTTGTCTCTAGTCTGAAAGTACATGCAATATTTCAGGAGAACTTTGAGACCAATAATACTGAGGCTGCCCCCATGGTATGCAGGACCTCTGACAAGTATTTTGTGTGAGACTTCAATCTATATGCACAATGAAATTACACACACACACTGCCCCTCAACTGAAGAATGGATTAAGAAAATGTGGTACATATACACAATGGAGTACTACTAAGCAGAGAAAAACAATGACATCATGAAATTTGCAGACAAATGGATGGAACTAGAAAATATCATGCTGAGTGAGGTAACCCAGACCCAAAAGGACAAACATGGTATGTACTCACTCATAAGTGGATACTAGATGTAAAGCAAAGGATAACCAGACTGCAACCCACAGCTCCAGGGAGGACCCTAGGAAGGAAGCATAGACTGCCCAGTGAGGGAGAACTAGATGAAATCCACATGGGCAGACTGGGGGTGAGGGGCAGGAATGGAGAGTAACAAGATGGAGGATGTGAGCATAGGGGAACGGGAGGTTCGAGTTGGAACAAGGACACAGTAAGAGAGCAAGGAAAGAGATACCATGATAAATGAAGACATCATGGGAATAGGGAGAAACAGAATGCTAGGGAGGTTCCTAGGAATACGCAAGGATGACCCAACCTTAGACTATGGGAAGTAATCGAGAGGGAGCCTGTACTGACATACTCCAATGAGTATTCACAAGGATGAATACCCTATCTGTCAACACAGAGCCCTGATCCAGAGACTGATGAAGGCAGATGTGGAGAACCACATTCCGGCACCAGGCCGAGCTCCAGGAGTCCAGTTGATAGAAGAGAGAGGG
>LZPO01089910.1:507174-518872 GCA_001675575.1 Neotoma lepida
AAACCAAATTATACACACACACACACACACACACACACACACACACAAAACACACACACACACACACATATAAAGTTTGTGAACTAGTGAGAGATAAAAATTAGCCTAATGGATAGAGATGTTGTATTTATGCATTTGTTTATTGTTAAGTCAGTAAATATGAAGATTGTCAGGTTCAGTCTTTTATTGTTCAGGTCTAACTTGTCATTCCTAGATAATATCTCATTGTCTAGAGTAGTCAAAATGCCATTACTCTTTGGAAGCTGTCTGAATTGATGCCTCATAGATCATCTTGCCATAATTGTTCCCTAGAGTGCATGGTTTAATGCAGACTAATTTATTACTCATAGTGCTGCATCATCCATTGTGCAGCCATGACTACTGGCTTCCAAAATGACTGTCTCGGGGGTTATTTGCCATATTTTGTTGATGTTGGGCAGTCTTATCCAAAGAAGGCAGGAAAATTGGAATGACAAGTCATTTTTCTCATTATGTTAAATTTGCCATTCAGAGTTATACAATGTAAATTCAGAAAGACAAATCTTTCTACCATAACATCTCTTAAGGCTGTAATCATTGCATTTGTAGAATGCATCTTTCAATGTTGATCAGTATCTTGGATGCCAGTGTAAATGGTGGGCAGGGGTAAACATATCTTATCTGCTCCTACCTTTGGAAACCAGATCCTGAATGTCAAAGTGTGAGTTCCCAGAGGTTCCCACAAGGGTAGCATAGAAAGTTTTCTGCCTCACCTGTATTTTTCTTCTCTCCTTGTATAGCCTTAATGGCAAGAAAAATGAAGAAAGTCCTGTATCAGTCACAGCAGAGCCAGGATGTCACTATAGGGCAGTGACAGAGTTACAGAGGTAACGTTTTAAGGAAGTTTAGTGAAGAGAGAATTGCTAGAAGCTTTTGTCTCACTGAGCTCTGATCAGGTTACTTTTTTAAGTCAGTCTCTACAGGCTAGCTTAGCATCATTGAACATGCAGGAAGAAAATAGTATAACTCCTTCTTTATTTGTCTTAGTTAGGGTTTCTATTGCCGTGAAGAGACACCATGACTACGGCAACTCTTATAAAGGAAAACATTTAATTGTGGTGGCAGTTTGTAGTTCAGAGGTTCAATCCATTATCATCATGGCGGGGAGCATAGCAGCATGCAGGCAGATATGGTGCTGGCTACATCTTGATCAGAAAGAAACAGGAAGTGGATTGTCTCACTGGGCGTGGCTTGAGCATATGTGAAACCTCAAAGCCTACCTCCACAGTGACACACTTCCTTCAAGAAGACCACACCTACTCCAGCAAGGCTACACCTCCTAATAGTGCCACTCCTTATGAGCTTATGGGTGTCAATTTCATTCAAACTACCACATTATTTACATTTACTTTTAACTTAGAAAAAGAGAAAAAGTTGTCTTACTAGTATTTAGGGTTGTCAGGTAAAATATAATGCATAAAGTTAAATTAGTTTCAAATAATCATTTTTAGTATAAGTATGTCCTAAAGAGATATATTTACTTATATAGATATCTTCACATCTTTCTATATATTATATGATTATCTATTTTAAATACATATATATGTACCAGTATTTCATATATTTGCACTATTCTTTTCTTTTTAAAAATTATTTATTTAACTTTTTGAGATGATAGTGTTTTTAACCAAATTTTAAAATATATTTCTTCCATCTAGATTTATGTATCTTTGTTGATTCTCTCTATCAGCTACAGCTTTAAAAATCGAGAATAAAATCAAATTGATGTTCAAATTGAGCTAGATTGAAAAGCAAATGATTGAGAAAATTTGTTCTTATTTCTTCTATTAAAATGTTAACTTTCCCAGTGAGAGTGAAAGTGACTTTTATGCCTGTAGTAAATGAAATAAAATTAAATGTACATTTTAAAATATTGAATTTTCACATTAATATTTTTAGGATTTCAATTTGGGTAGCATACTTTGTAATGATAATGTTATTATAATAGAAAATTAATAAAAATTAATTAAAAAATTAATAAATCAAGGTATACACACACACACACACACATATATATATATATATATATATGGGGTATGCAGCAATGTTTTAATATGAATAAAGTGCTCCATCCAAAAGAGTTGGTGTCTTAGTTATTTTTCTATTGCTATGACAAAACATCATGTGGGCTTTAGAAATTTCAAAGCCCATCCCAGTGATGTGCCTCCTCAAACAAGGCCACACATCCTAATCCTTCCCAAACAGTTCTACAAACTGGGTCCTAGCATTCAAATACATCTGCCTATGAGGGCCACTATCATTCAAACTACCACAACTGGACATCTCTAGTTGAAAGTACTGGTTTAGAAAAGGAGTGTATGTATTCATCTGAGCAGAAACAGCCACTGGCATTAAAAGTAATAACTTGTTTTTAAGTGGTGATCAGTATCACTGTATTTTGTATGGAAGTTGTGCTGGCCTTTACCTATGTTCTCTACTAATAAGCTACACTTGTGCTCCCCATGCAATTCTTTTCAATAGATTTCAAATTTTCACCAGAATCTATATTTAGATGCTTAGAAAGGAAACATTTAGTCATCAAGAGTGACTACGTTGCTGGGTGTTGGTGAGCCTCTTTTGTTGTAGAGACCTAGAGGTTTCCAAGAAGACTTCATGCCTTATTTACTGGCTATTAAAGATACACAGAAAATTTGACAAGTACACTGTGCCTCTGTATACCTTAAAGATTTGGTGGCAAAGGGCAAATATCATTAGAGTGTTAAAACAGAGTCGTTTTCCAGAAAATCCCTCACAGGGGCGTTGGCATCCTGGGTTCATGTGCTTTGGAGTGGAAGGCATAGAAAGTAAGGCTCAAGCTGGAATCCATGAAACAGATGGTCCCAGCTGCTGTATTTGTTGCATAGAATTCAGTGGTGGTCATCTGGGAGAGAGTGAGATGACAGACTTCAAGGCCCAGGGTGACAGGCAAATACTCATGCCAGCCAGATCTCCTACCATGCTTCAGAGTTGGAAAACTTCAGAGAGAGATACCTCACAGCTCAGGTGATAGGAATCTTGGCATCCTCATAAGATGCCTGCTTATACCTTTCACTTATGCAGTTTGCTATGCAGTAGTGCACGAGGGCAGTGACCTGGGCCTGATTGAGAAATGTTGGCCTCAAAAACAGCCTTCCTAAGGTTGAAATATTGAGACTGAGGCTTAAACGCTGTAAAAAGGTCATTTCCAGAAACCCCTCTCTTTTGCTGGGCAAGAAATGGTGGCTCTAAATCTTAAGTGTAGACAGGTTAGAAAAGAAGTAAGTATTTGGAGCATTGGTAAAGTCATTATCTGAATAGTATGGAACATAATGGTTTCTTTGGTAACGAAGCCAAGTAGACACCCACACAATGTTGGAATGCATTGGGCTCCTTTCTGTTCTCAACCCCACCCACAACCCAATAAGACTAAACAATATAAAGATAAAAATGAGATGCAGCAGCATTTCACACCCACAGGGGATTCATTCTCTGTAAAAATATATTAATGACCTGTCTCTAAAGTTATCAGCAATCAGAACAGTTTTAAAGTTACAACTCCCTTCTTTCTCTCTCTCTTTCTTTTTGTTGGTCACTCAGATGGTTCACTTTCTCTATAGATTTCAGAACATGCATAAACAGGACACTAAGAAATATGAGGCAGAGAAAAACAAGAAATATTTAACCCATCTACACCATATATATATATATATATATATATATATATATATATGTATGTATGTATTTTGTGCTTACCAGGTAGAGGTGGCACTTCAAAGGCAAAACAATTTGAAAGGAAAACGTGTTTCTTTTAATACTAATTTTGGGACTAGAGAGATAGCTCTGGGGTTAAAAGCACTTGCTGCTCTTGCAGAGGACTCAAGTTCTGTTCCCAGAACCCACACTGTACTGTTCACAACTGCCTGTAACTCTAGCTGCAGGGAATCCAATGCCTTCTTCCTCTGAGGGCATCCTCCCACTTGTACGTACATACCCCCTTACATTTACACACATCCAAAAAGAAAATCATCTTTAAAGGAAAGAAAAAAGAATAATTTCTTTTCTTACTGATAATGTTCCAAAACCCTATTCTTGGTCAAATAAGAGGGTTCATATGCAATGAGTCAAAAAAAAAGAGGAGACCCTCATAGATTTATAGGCCCTTCTAGTATTATTCAATCTTACTTTTATGGAAGTTATCCCATGAATTACCAGAAACTTCTCACTTAACCATTGTAATAAACAGTTTTTCCATGGGGCCACACACTCTCCACAAACATTATCTCATTAATTCTCCTAAATTCTTTAAGGGACAAGTAGGGGTAACTGATAATTATGCTTAATTTTATAAAAGAGGAAAGCAAACAGTTATCTAAAATGTAAATTATTAGCTGTAAATGTCCTCCCAGAATCCCACCGATGTCCTCTTTGGCTTTTGTTGTCCTTTATAACAAGAACTTGGTCTTTTATCATGTGGGAATAAAACATTTTTCAAATGTGTTGGGAGTAATGAAAGAACTACTTCAACCAGTTATAGATATATTGTTTGATTAACACTATATTTAAACAGCTAAATATTTATTTTCTTCTCATTCCTACTGTAAGACTTGGGACTTTACTTTCTTCCTGGGTAACCAAGATAATTAGAACTGTGCTACTTGACTAGAGTAGCAAATTGCCAACAACTTTTGTTTGCCTTCATCTATGCTTCTTGCAGGGTTACACTATATTGGCTTTCAGAATGTGCATATGCTTCAAAAACATAGCATTATACTAACAAAGGATTCATGGGAATTGAGGAGATCCATGGAACTCCTTTTGTGTACTATGGATGTTTGTGAAGCACTTGCTAGGAGTCAACATGTGTTCCTGGGATTGTGGGTATAGTCAGCATAACCAGACAAAGTTTCAATCCTTGTGTTCAAGGAGGCGGTGAAAACAGTAATTAAATAATGAAGGGAATATATTTGCATTTCACATATTGTAGGTGTCATGGAGAAAAAGCATCTGAGATTGTGATAGGGAAGAAACTGGCATAGTCAGTGAACTCATGGATCATTTATTTGAAACAAGTACCAAGGTCCGATGTGTCAGTGGGAAGCAACTAGGTGAAGGACGGGAGAATAATATTCTAGGAAGATGGAATAGCAAGTACATAAATCCTGAGATAACATAGAACATGCTGAGTATGAGAGCATGAAAGAGGGCTGTTTAGTGGGAAGTGCACAGGGCAAAAGGAATTGAGGAATAAGAGTCAAGAGGTCAGAAGAAGGTAAACAAGAGAACACACCTGCGGGCTAGTTTAAGAAGATACATTTTCACCTTATTAGCATCTTTGCCACTAAGGATTCTTTTTGAGGGTGTGACCATGACGGACTTAGATTTTTGAATGATTACATTTGGCTGATATTAAAATGTGAACAAGAGTTTGGATGGTGGCTATGTGAGCAGGTGCTGAGAGGCTATTTTAGATTTGCAAGGACCATTTATTTTTCTGCATCTTGATTTAGTTTGTTTATTTACTTATTTATTGATTTTTGCATGCCAACTGCAGTTTCCCCTCCCTCCTCTCCTCTAGTCCCTACCCCCACCATCCACTCCTCCTCCTCCTCCTCCATTTCTCTTCAGAAAAGGCCAGGCCTCCCTGATATCAAACAGCCATAATATACCAAGTTACAGTGAGACTAGGCATCTCCTCTCCTATTAAGGCTAGAGGAGGCAACCCAGTAGGAGGAAAGGGTCCCAAAAGTCAGCAAAAGAGTCACAGACAGCCCCTGCTCCCACTATTAGGAGTCCCTATCTCTAAATGGGGGATGGAGACAGGAGGGACCAGGTAGGGGGAGGATGGAGGATGAGATGAACTGGGACAGACAACTGGAATCTGGGGGCATCACTGAGACAAGCTAGAAACTTAGTGTACTGGAAATTCCCAGGAATCTATGAGGGTGGCCCTACCTAAGACTCCTACTAGTGATGGAGGATATAGAACATGAACTGGCCATCTCCTGCAACCAGGCAAGACTTCCTGTTGAGGGATGAGACATCAACCCAGCCACAAAACCTTCAACGTACAATTCGCCCTGCCTACAAGATGTGCTGGGGTAATGGTGGCACAAACATTGTGGGAGTGTTCAACCGTCTTAGTTTATTATGAAGCTACTAGGAAACCTGGATACTTGTACTTAACCACATTATACAGATAGTGCATGGTCTTTTAGCCTAATTGAGTACCCATACTTTTCTCGTAAAGTTAACTTTATCAGTGGTGATTGGGGAAGTCCTAGCTTACAGTGTTGCAGGAATATGTTGGATGACTGCTGATTTTGCCATCTTAGGTTTGTTCCTGTTTAATTTCATTGTTGTAAGTTTTCTCTAGGAAAAAGTAGATGCCATTATTTTCTTTTCACTTTGATGCCTTGGATCATTCAATATATGTTGATTTGAAAGTATTATTTCAAATTTCTACCCTTCAGGTTTTTTGTTTTACTGTGTTTCAGATTTTTGAGACCAACCATGAGTCTAACACAATAGTTTCTGGGTTCATGCTTAAGGTATGATAATTCAGATAATTTATCATAAGAAAAAGATTGTGAGGTTCTACTGTGCCTTTTTTTGATTTGTCTATTACAGTACTTTTTCATTCTGACTGGTATCTGTTTAGAAAGGCACACAGAGTTCTTTTTACAGCCCTACATACTTTTGCCCTTGCTGCTTCCTCTTCCTTTAGATCTTAACCAACCCTCATATGCTTTCATGGTTCATGATCATGTGTACAGCTGCACCTCTTCCTTTCTTATTTGCTCAGTGTCTGCCTATTAGATTTGGGGCCTTGGATCTTGTCCTTACCTGAACTCACGAGCAGGTACACTGTACCAGCACAGTGTCTCCTCAGTGCATGCAAATGAATGAACACTATAGAAATATCCTTGAGGTCAAAGCTCCTACCCACTTCATGCATGTTTAAATTGAATATTTCTTCCTACAGAATGATTGATATGAAATTTATATTATTGATTTTGGTAATTTCAAAAGTGATTTAGCACGTGTGCCAATATTCAAGTGGACATAGTGTACTGCTTCCTCTAAATATAGTAAACACCACTAAAAGTTAAGAATTATAGTAAGCAAAATAAAATATGTAGGAATACAGTGAAGAAACCAGACCCTGAAGCTAGATCCTGGTTCTAGCATTTACTCATTGTAAATGGTTGTTGTACAAGCTATTTTACCTATTTGTTCTTTAATTTCATTGTTTGCCAAATAAGCATAATAGCACATATCTGAAATAACTGCCATCAGGATTAAATGAGGGAATTTATGTAAGCCACTCACAACATTGTCTTGTATTTATAACTATGATTATTTTGTTCTTATTATAAAAACACAGGCGACACCATATTTATTTATTATGCCATACAGGACAAAACGCTCTTTCCATTCCTTACCTTCTTATTCAAGTCAGAAATAAGCTTCCTGATTGCACTTCTTCAACAACTAATTTTAAAATCATGCATATGGCAATAGAATTAGATGGCTTTATCACTGAAGTCTACTCTAAACCCTGGAAGGCTGATAAAAGCTAGAGATATTGGGATGATGCTCATAGTTATGGCATGTGGGAACTGAAGGGTAAGTGAGGACATGTGTAGAGGCTACTGAAAGTGGGGCAGTATGTTGTATATTTTAACCTTTTATTGTAACTTATATCTCCTAAAGCCCCTTCCAATCACTCATACTAATCACTGTCCCAAGTTCTAACACTGTAGATTAGCTTTGCTTTTGTTCTTTGTTTAGGTATCATGACCCAGTATGTCCTTCTTTAAGTCAAACTTTTATCTTGATTATTACATATGTGAGTTTGGGTTTTAGCTTCAATATTTCACATGTTGAGAGTCTTCTCTACTATTGTGTGTAGTTGACTGCCATCCATTTATGCCCTGTATATTATTCCATTGTGTGAAAATATACTTTCCATTTTATTATTGATCATTTGGTAGCTTCCAGTTTGGGACTACTATGTGCTACTGTGAATATCCTGGTACATTATTTGGTATATATATGTGTGTATTTTTATTGGTAATATACCCAAAAATAAAATTGCTGAGTCATAAGGCACATTTCAGCTTTAGTGAATTTATTTATTAAAAAGTATATTTTGAGTTCTAGAGGTGACTCTGACTCATAGCCAAGGCTAAGATCCACTGATTTATAATATATACCAAAAATGAAGGTTCAAAGCCACACTCTAAAAGCCTGGATGAGCTCATTAAAGATATATTTAAGAAGAAGAACTGGAGGGATCATCCACACTGCCTCACAGATAATGTCAATATTTATTGCTTCAATAGTTAGCTTGCTTTCTGCAAAGGGGCTAAGGTGGGTGGGTTAGTGCCAAATGCTGGCTCTCTCATTTTCTTTTCTCCTTTGGTTTGACTCTGATTTCTCTGAGGTTCAGCAAAGTGGAATACAGACCAATAACTGGGACTGAGAGACAGCATTGCCAAGTACTGTTAATTATTAATGAAATGAATTTGCATCAAACCAGAGGGGATTAGAGTGGCTTACGATGAATAGCAAGTTCTTGATAAGGCTTTTCTTATTCTCAGGTGACTAGAATGATGTGCGCATATAGGAGCACATTAATTTAATAGAAGCACTGCTCCCCCTGGTACAGCCCAGAGCTGGATGTGAGCCCAGCTCAAGGATAACAGATTCTTAAGCAATTTTTGCATATGTGGCCGTAGTGAACTGAAGTGACATGAGCATAACATGCCTGGCTGAAAGTCGCTTTAACCATAATTCAGAGTCAAATATCTTCTCACAGCATGACCACAAAGCAGTAGGGACAGAAAAGGACCTTGCTATTAGATACAGGCAGACTTCACTTCATTTCAAACCCCAGTTCATCTTTCCTTGTTGAATCACTTAATCTCTCAGAGCCTTGGATTCCTTCATTTATAGAATGGGATAATCGTACATGCCTCAAGGAATTACACGTAAGTACTCAGAGTCAGCACCCAGTAAATAGCAGTTATTATTGTACATGATGCTGTGAGACTGCTGAGAACATACCTACATGGTAGAAAATAGTAATGGAGAGAAGGTGATGCTCCGAAGCTAGTCTTCCAACAGATGGCAGGCCCATATTGAAAATGGAAATGATTCCTGCTGCTACAGATCGAAAGAGCTTTGAGTCTGTGTATACTAGAAAGTAAAAAAGAAAAAGAAAAAAGGAAAAAAAAATCTGGCTACCAGAATTTTCTATTACTTCATTATACACACATATACCCACAGGCACACAAATGTACCAGGAAAGTAAGGAAAGCTAACTATGCTTCAAGACTGTAAAGAGGTCATGTTAGCTCAGCAGGGCCTTTTGGACACACGAATATTAAAACAATAGATATTCCCTACTGAAGGGAATATAACCTAGGTGGCCATTGTGGTACTTGTCATTCCAAGGCTGTTTGGTTACAGCTAATGGAGTGTGGATCCCTGTGCAAATTGGGCCCTTTTAGCCCATATTGCTCAAGTATTAAAATCTACTTCAAGCATTATCACTTATAGAATGCCCTCCCTAACTATTTAGGCCATTATAGTGGAAATGATTTAGACAGCATTGTGATATTATGTGAAGTACCTAAGTGATAGACTAGTTATGTTATCCAAGCCCTAGATGACAAGTGACATGGAAAGCATATGCGTGAAACATTTATTAGCATTTATTTGATTAAGACATTGAGCTCACTACTCCTCATGAGTGAACTTTTCTCATAACACGTCAATGGAGATGTGACTATTCTTTCCATTATCCAGAGGAAAAAAACTGAAACCTCACTTAATTAAAAGACTTTCAAAATTGGAAATAGGTTGATTACTTCAGTCTTGAGCTTGTGCCCTTACCCATCTCCTATAAGCTTCACTCGTGGGCAACAGTATCTGTATGACATGCAGGCTAGGAACTATTCTGTTGTTAAATACAAACTATATTCAGAATGAATGTGGCACTAGTTTTTGTATGCATTCTTTGTATTCAGTGATTTAGACTGGATTATTTCAAGTAGTGAAAATACTACCCTTGTTCAATTGATAGCAAGCAATTTATTTTCTGATTAAAAGGTCATTTTTTTATATTTAAACAACATTGAATTCAATGGAAAAATGCCTGTAGCATCATTATTATGCCTGGGACCATATAATAAACATTGGCAAAACGCTGGGTGTTTTTTTAAGGTGCCCAGGTCATTAATTGCTTACTTTAAATACCCCTTATGAAGTGTGTGAGTAATAGAATAATCTATGGTTTAGGAAGAAATACAGGAAGCCCTAGGAAGTTAATATATACCTAAGTTTCCCTCAGAAAAAGAGAAAGCAGGTTCAGAATCCAGCATCCCTAACGACTCATTTAAGTAGTTCCTTGCTTAAGGGAAATAACTTCTGGTTGTGTATATTATAAACATGTTTCAACATCTGAACTGTGTTCTCATTGGAGTTAGAGTTATGTACAATTAATTACTACCCTCAATGTTCCTATAATTTTAATAAAGTAGATTTCCATCAATTTATTAATCTGAAAATCGAAAATACATTACATTTGTGTGTGTGTGTGTGTGTCTGTTTTGTGTGTGTGTTTGTGTTTTGTATGCCTGTGAATGCCACAACATGAATGTGGAGGTCAGAGAACAACTTGTGAGAATTTTTTTCCTTCTACTATATTGGGCCCAGGGATTGAATTCACTTTGTGAGGTGTTCCTTCTGGGAATAACACCTAGGTCACATAGCACTTACGTCAGAAGACTACACAAAAGTAATAGTCACTATGTGGGAATAGTGAAAGTTGTGATAGACACATAAACCTGTAGTTGGAAGTTTTCCTATATCCCACCTGGTCCTGCAGCCGCTCAGACCCAAATAAAAATACAGAGGCTTATATTATTTATAACTGCTTGGCCATTAGCTCAGGCTTATTACTGATTGGCTCTTACACTTAAATTGTCTTAATTCTTATCTATGTTTAGCCATGTGGCTTGGTACCTTTTCTCAGTTCTGCCTTGTCATCTTGCTTCCTCTGTGTCTGGCTGGTGACTCCTGACTCTTTTTCTCTTCCCAGCATTCTCCTAGGCTGCTTGCTCTGCCTATACTTCCTGTCTGGCTACTGGCCAATCAGCATTTTATTAAGCCAGTGTTCAAGAGCATTATCCCACAGCATAAACCAAAGAGATTAGATGTAATTGAGATACACAAAGCTTGGCTCTTCTTTGAAAGTACTCCTGTTGTCTCAGCCTCTTGCCTGCCAGGTACCAGTTTTCCCTTTCCAGGATGCCTCAAAAACTGAGCAACTACAAACTCAGTACTCGATAGAGCAGTAGTTTTCAAAACTGGGTGAGTGTAAGAATCCTTTGGAGCCTGGCAGTGGTGGCACACTCAAGAGGCAGAGGCAGACAAATCTCTTGATTTCCAGGCCAGCCTGGTATATAGTGTGAGTTCCAGGATAGCCAGGCCTACACAGAGAAGCCCTGTCTTATTTTTTAAATTTTTTTTAATTTTATGTGCATTGGTATGAGGGTGCATTGGTATGAGAGTGTCAGATCATCTGGAACTGGAATTACAGACAGTTGTGAGCTGCCATGAGGGTGCTGGGAATTGAACCTGGGTCTTATGGAAGAGGAGCCAGTGCTCTTAA
>LZPO01089910.1:525055-544602 GCA_001675575.1 Neotoma lepida
CACACACACACACACACACACACACACACGCACACACACACACACACACACACACTTTATATGTATTACATGTAACTTTAGGTAAGTATTAAAATGTGATTCCCTATGAATTCTTCAAACATCTTTGATGTTATTTATCCCTCCTCCCTCTCACTCTCCTTCTATATTATCCCTCCCTCCCCATTTTTTCTCATTTCTCCCTTCATATCACCTGTATCCTGCTATTCCCCTCTCTAGACCTCCTCCTCTTCATGGTCCTTTTTTGTCTTTCCTGGTTTCTTTAGTTACTCCAGGTTATATAATTACATCTGAAGATTTGAAGCTAGGAACCACAAATGAGAGTGAATATCAGCATTTGTATTTCTGGGTCTGGGTTCTCTTGCTCAATATAATGTTATAGGTCTACCCTTTTACTGTCAAATTTTATATTTCTTACAGCTGAACAGAAATTTGTTTTGTATATATACCACATCTTCATTGTCCATTCAGCTGCTGAAGTTCTTTCCATTTCCTAGCTGTTATGAAAAGAACAGCAATGATACAGCTGAGCAAGAATCTGTGCAATAGGATGTCCAGTCCTTTGGGTATAAGCCAACGAGTGGTATAGCTGGGTCCTATAGTAGATTTGCTTTTAGCTTTTTGAAAATACTCCACTCTGCCTTATTCTCTTGAGACAGGATCATTCACTGATTTTGGAGCTAGGCTGGTAGCTGGGGAGCTCTAGAGATCTTCTAGTCTCTATCACCCTTAGAAGACACAAACCCTCCATTAGCAGACAGGAGTGTACAGTTACACTGGGCTTTTTACAAGATTGCATGGTATTTTAATTTAGATCTGAATAGCATGAGTAGCAATTACTCTCACCTACTGCAATCTACTGAACCATCTTCCCAGCTCTGTTTTTTTCTGTCTGAACTCCCCCATCCTATATTTATGAGATATCATGGGTTTTTTTGGGGGGTAATTTATTAGGCCTGGCATTGCAATGATATTTTAAGTAATTTTGATTTTTATTATTCTAAGTAGTATTGATTTTTACTATTACCAATGGAAGTCATATTTATTATAGAAGTTTTTGATTAAAGAGAAGAGAATTTTAAAAGTCACTTGGAACCTTACCACTCAGGAAAAACTGCTAGTGGATATTTTATTGCAAATCCCTCCAGGGCTTATGGAACATGTAAACTCTCAATTCCTATATATTAAACTCTCCTCTACACCCTAGTTAATGTTGATCATCTCTAGAAGTTGAATTCTTCTCTGAACCCTGTGTTTGAGGGATTGCAAGATGAGCAAGTGAATCTGAGCCATGTGCCCATTCTGCATTTATGACCCAAACCCCTTTGTTGAGTAAATGTCCACCCCCTTTCCTAACTTGTAAGAGGATTCCCACTTTACAGCAACCACAAAAATTTTTTAATTCTTTTTCTCCCATACCTTTCCCCGAGACTCTAAGGCCATTCTATCTTCCAGATAATCTACTTCCTAAGAACCCTTCCTTGATTGGCCAAACAAACTAAAGCCACTGGTAGGTTGCATCCCTCCTTACTAATATCATCCAAGGAAGGATCTGGTGGCAGAGAATAAATATTACCTGTCTTATACACTCATGGAAACCTTTAACTCCAGAGCATGGCCTATTGGGATCTCAACATAAGTAACCTCAGTGTGCAAGTTCTTTTTAAGGTTAGAGGGAGGAGAAGATGGTTGATGGACCACCTACCTGTCTGCTTTTACTTCACCATACCATGTCCCAGCTATGTGCTGAAGAAGAAGCAATAAGCTTACCTGCAAGTAATCTGTCTTAGGTAAACAATTTATTATTACATAACTACAGAGAGTTCCAGGAAGGAGGTGGCACATACATTCCCATTCTCCCAATGCTATTGGATCAAATGACTTGCTCAGAGGTGTGCAGCAACCACTTCAGAAAGCAAATTGAAATGTATCATTGTACAAGAATGCCTTCAAACTATCTCTAATTCATAACAATAATGATATTGATAATCAACTCTTGCTGATATTGTTAATAAATTGTGAGAGCCCCTCCTGCAATTGATCCAGATGTGTTGGTATATCTCAATTTTGTTATATCACAAACTGTGCTATCTCTTAGAGCTGCACACAATTTCTGCATTTCCAAGCTCTGATGTATAGGTTTATCACTTCAGTTGGGGCCATCTTTGCCTGGTGATCTTACCTACCTCATTTCTGGCTCTCTCTTCAAATCCTTTATCATATGACTAGGTCAGAGTGGTCTTGTAGGAAGTAAACATTTGTTTTTGGTTGTCCTGACTCACTGGTGCTACCCATTTGTCAATTATGATCCACATGAGACAGTTTCTGCTTAATAATCTGAGCCCTACAGTCTCTCCCCTAGTCATCCCAAGCCTCCAGAATTTTCCTGAAGCAGTTTTGGCCTCCATACTTTTCTGCCCATATCATTCTCTCTGCAAGGTTATTCTTTCTATTTCTCAGAGTCAAGCTAAGAACTCTTCTATTTTGAGAAGAGTTCTCTGATGCCTTCTGAAGAACCTCTTTGGTCCCACAACTCCATGAGCAAACCTCTGATAAAACTACACCAGCTGTTCATCTCTTTTCTTTTCTGTTCTCCACAATGCAACTACACTGCAAACATTTAAAAGAGATTATATTTGATTCCTTTTCATAGCTTTCATGTCTGAATAGATGTCTAGCACATGTTTGCTGGATTAATGAGTATAAATAAAACCTTATATGTAGTTTTGGCTAACATTTGTATTCATATTTAAAATAAAATTTGAGATATACTTGTCAGGTGGATCATGTTAGACCTGGGTGTTGGTTTTCTCAAGTTTGTGCCCCTCTGAGAGGGGTGTGTCACATGCATTGGTAGCAAATGGCACTTCTTTTTGAAGAATATGATTTATTATTAGTGTGTGTGTGCACAGGAGTGCCTGTGATGGTTAGAGGACAGCTTTAGGGAGCTTTTGGGATCAAATTCAAATCATTCGACTTGCGTAACAAGACTTTTACCCCTAAATCATCATGCTGTCCTCTGTACCTCACTCCTATGGCATTTCTTTAAGATGAGTTTCAAAAAAAAAAAACACCACCAAAACAAAACGAAAACCAGCACAAGAGAACTTTCAAATACATACTGAGAGTTGACACTTGTAATTCCTCTCATTATTAGAATCAAAATATGAATACCATAGACATGGTAGCATGATTCTCAACACTTATAAAACCTTGCCCTTGAATATCATTTCCCAACATCATGCAGCCATGAGCATGATTTATTAATTATTCTTTCACATTATCTCAGCTGGATTTTCTTCCCTTGCATGCTGGTGTGTCCTTACCAGCCTTTTGAAAACATCAGTATTAAAGCTGCTTCTAATGACTTTCTTTTGCCACATATGGCCTTATTTATATTACTACACTGCTCGATACTTTACTGCAGTATTTCACAAACATATGCATGGTACATTAGAACCCTGTTGAGAGTGTGTGCAAAAATTCCATATTGGGCTCCATCCATAGACTCTGATTTCAAAATATGAAATGGGGCTGAGAATTTTCTTTTATTTTTCTTAAACTCATACTTTTGTTCTGGGATATAAGTTGAGGTTCATTTTTCTACTAGCTTATGTAGCGCTCTGGTAATTTCCACACCTGTAGCCTTCTCAGTCACACTTGTTGGGCCCACTCAACTTGGGCTCTGGGATCAGGCTGCACCAGGCAGGAATAAGATGGCTTCAAGTGGTTCAGGAGCTCATTATTCACTTACAGATCCAGTGTAGGCCTTAGACATGGACTTTTGCTCAGAGTTTTGGCTTCCATATTTTAGCATATCCTAGATGCCTTGCTGGACTAGAATACTTTGACATTTCTTTTGTTTCCTTTTGGAAACTGAAGGTTGACAGGTAAATTCATTTCCTAAACTTTGTTGTCAACCTTCTTGCATCTGCATCTGTAGTTCTGTCTTTAATATGGCTTTTTAAAAAAAAAACTTGCTTACGGTGATTTTTCCTGTTCCTTGTTTGTTTTATGGATATTGAGGTTTGCATGTCCTGTTTGATTGCTCAGACCTAGTTAAATGTTATTTGGCATTCTTCACTGTTAGTTGAGTTGGATGTTAGCAGGAACTTCAAGCAACTACCTTTTCCTTTGCAATTGAAACACTGGATTCTTTCTTCAGTTGATCAGCTTTGTTGTTGCTTATATAATTTTTTGCTCATTAATATTATCATTCTTGTTCTCTATTTATGTATATGAACCCTTCAATCCAAGGCCCCACTTTCCTTAGACTATGAGACTCAATATTGGTTTATTTCTTCTTATGAGGATGACTACTTTCCGGATAAGATCATGCAATGAAGTTGTAAGGGTCTTGTTGACATACTTGATGTCAAAATAAGTAAAAACTATACATGTTCTTTAAAAAGCCTATGTAACTGTCTATGGACTTGTTACTAAAGATGTATCTAGCTTGGAAATCAGCAACATTGGCCTTGTAGGGGAGCTTTTAGAAACTGAAGAGACTCAAATCCCACTTCAGACTTACTGAATTTGTATTCTCATTCATTTAATAAGATTTCCCCAGCTAACATATATGTACTTTGGAAAGAATCTATTGCAGAATTTCCTGAATGATAAACCATTGCCACCCAAGATGAAGCATGACTCCAAACTTTAGGACATGTTTTTCTGAACTTCCCTATTACTCATAATGTCATTATTGCAAATTGTCCTAAATGAGTTTCCCACTGACATGTGATCTGTGATGAGCAGCCTATAATTATTTAGATATCTAGAAACTCTGTGTACATTTAAGATTTTTGTTTAACAACTCTCTTTGCAGGGTCTTTTCAACTGTGGCAATGTTTCACCATGTCCTGTTGCAGTGGTTTCTATGAGTGAAAAAAAAGCATGGGGTTCCAGGTAGACTGGGTCCATATCCCTCTTAACACTACATTCCAGCCTCTTGGCATAATGTTGGCTTGGGTGACCACTAGAATATTTTTTGTAAGCATTTGTCATGGGGAGAAAGTGTTGCACATTTTTTACATGGAGCTTCAGGTTTTTTTAATCAGTAAATAGGGAAAGAAAATTGAAAGTCCCTGAAGATGACTGACAATTAAGACTTCTGAGTGTTCTTCCCAGTGCACTTGGGAATTCAGTGGTGATTTGATGCACGTTTCCAGACTAGTGATTATAACATCATGCTTTTAATCTTTAAAACATTTAAGAACATTTAAGAGTCCCCTCACCTTTAACTTTTACATAGTGAGATAGAATCATGGTGATTTAATGAGGGAAATAGAATAAGGTTAAAAGTCAGAAGTGAGTCTCATTCCTGAACATCCAGAGATTCGAGACTAAGGTCGCTAACATCTCCGAGATTTCAGCAGACATTTGATTGAAAGGTAATAATTTTGAAAAGAGTTTCTGTAACCAAAGGTGTAAATCTGAAAGATGATTGGGATTGAAAGTACTCAGTTTATTTTAAAGACAGTTCTTAGAAGTACATCTGACTTCATAAGCAAGTTCTTCCTGTGTGGGTTCTGTGTTTCTGAACTTTTCTCGAATTTGTGAGAACCCTGTGTCACTGGGAGAAGACCAAATATCACCAGAGTAGCAGGTGTCTCCTGGAGTCATGTGTTTTAGTGTGGGTGCTGTAGGTTTGCTTAACATTTCTCATTCTTAGGTTTTTTATATAATAAGTGCCTGGAGGGCTTATTAAAAGTGTTCCTGGACTCCACCCTCAGATTCTGTGAGTCAGAGAGTTTGAATTTCCAGCAAGCCCATGTTGATGGTTTGTAAACATTTTGAATAGTATAGCAACTGAGTATCCCAATTATAGCATTGCCTATAGCCTGATTGTTCTCTAAGTTCTACTGGAACTTAATTACCTCCCCAAATTGGTCATTTCTCTTCTCTCATACACTCTATCCTCAAAGCAGGGGAGAAATGGCCAATGTGACCCTCCTGTCTGCCTAGAACGGATTGATCTCTTTCTCTGAAGGTCCTGTGGCTCACATACCATTCTGGCCAGATAATTTTGATCATGGAAGATAAAAAAGGTTTCTTTATGCCAGTTTCCTTTCAATATCCTGAAGACTGGGTGAAAACATCAGTAGCAAACCCAATGAGCAGATTCTTGCTTAATTTGTTGCTCTCAACTTGAATCCTTTGTTAGAACTTAAAGTAGAAAATAACAAGAGTAACAAATGTCAAACTTTAATCTTGTGTACTCTTTCTTCCAGCTGGGTTCTTAACTTTGCTGTACAACCTGTTCTACTCCAGTGAGAGTTCACTGGCATAGATGGAAGATTACTGAATATTCTTTAGTGAAGTAAATGTTTTCCGTAACTCTATGCCACATACCCTCAGAGACTATTACTCATTGCCTCTTGGTTTTCTGGTGAATAGATTCCTACGGCAAAATGCCTGGGTCCTATGTCCAGTACAGCTTTAAAGACTTTGAACTGTTTCATTCCCCTTTCTGGCTCTTTGTTTTTCTCTGTGCATTCAGAGTCTAACCCTGAGATGAGAAGTTAGATTTCTTGTCTGAAATAGACAGATAGGAGATTGCATTCAGAGTGCCCTGTTTCCAGGCTGTGTTATATGTATCAGAATAACAAATTGCCTTAGCTTCATTATCATGGTCAGCAGCAAAATAGGCAGTTAAAGGCTTCCCTTGTATGGAAGAAGCAGAAAAACTAAGGCTCATTCTGTGTAGGATAGAGGCTAGTTTCTTCATTATCTCTAGTTTCTTCATTATCTCTCTATTTCTGTGAAGAGACACCATGACAAAGGCAATTTAAAAAGGAAAACATTTACTGGTGCTCATGGTTCCAGAGGTTTAGAGTCCATGATCATTATGGCAGAGTGCATGACAACAGGCAGGCATGATTCTGGAGCGGTAGCTGAGAGCTACATCCTGATCCACAAGCAGAAGGCAGAGAAATGGAGAGAGAGGGGGTGGAGGGAGGGAGAGGGAGAGAGAAAGAGAGAGAGCTCTACAAGATTTCTGAGTTCAAGGGAAGCTGGAACTCAAATTATCCTTCTTGCCTGCCTGAGACAACAAATTCTTTGAAATGTTGTCAGCTGTTTTAAATTCCTGTTCATATTGACTTTTTCCTGAATGTCCAAAATTTGACTCCTAGGCTACAATAAACGGAGTAAGGAACTAAAATTTTAACTTATTGCTTATTGGTAACCACTTACTGTTTTGGATTTTTTTTTTTATCTTGTAGGCTTTTGATTCAGCTCCCCAGATTGGGTTTACTTGCAGTTAAGTAACAAACAATGATTCAACAACATGTTTTAATATTCATTGAAATACAACTCAGATCTTTGTTTCAAGCTTAGTGGAGAAGTGACCCTAGATGTGTATAGTCTGTATGGAATTCTGTCCTCTCCTGCTTTTATTCCTCTCACAATTATCTTACAATTAATGAATTGAAGCCCTGCATATAAATGATGCTGGGTACTAATCAGTGGCATTTTTAATTTGAGGAAAATGGAGAATTTACACCAGTAGCTGAACAACAATGAATAAATAGAATGAACTGCTGTGCATCTCAATTTTAGACACTGCTGTTTGTCTCCGGAGATAATGTTGAATCATTTTCCCCAAAACACTTACAGCAAAAGGGTAATAAGAATGAGGCAGAAGATGAATTCCAAATGGAAAAAAGAAATATCCAAAAGCAAACTGTGCTTCCTCCATCCCTGCTCTCTCTCTTGTCCTGCACTGCTCTGGGGCTCTGAAGCCTGAAGAGTGATGGGAAAGGAGTACCTACACAAAATGTGCAAGCAAATAATACAAAAACCTCCAGATAATGTGGAGAAATCACATTAATACCAAAAGCTCTCTGTAAAGTAATAGCTCAAGCCTCAGGTTCCTTGCTTCTCCTAAAGGCCCTGGCTAATAAAATGAACAAACACCAGCCTTAACAGGTCCTATTAGAAATGTCAGGCCAAGACCCAACTAATACACATTTTACCTACAGGAAATATCTAAATGTTTTAACCAGACCCCATTATTACCTGGATTGTATTTTGGGCAGTGGGGGGTTACTGAATTTGGAGAAGTTTCTAAAAACATCCCCACTCAAAATAAAATTTGAATCTTGGGGCTCAGGAGAGAGTGGGATTCCTACACTGAGAAGTACTTCAAGTTCTTTTTTTTAATTTTATTTAATTAATATTTTTTCCATTTATTTTATATACAGACCACAGTTTCCCCTCTCTCCTCTCCTCCCACTTCCCACACTCCCATCTACTCCCCTCGAAATCCACTCATCCACTTCTCCTCTGGCTCCATTCAGAAAGGGGCAGGCCTCCCATGGACTTGAACAAAGCATGGCACATCAAGTTGAGACAGGACCAAGCTCCACCCCCCCACCCTGCATCAAGGCTGGGCAAGGTAATCCAGCATGGGGAACAGGTTCCCAAAAGCCAGCTAAGTACCAGGGACAGGTCTTGATCTCACTGCTAAGAGCCTTACAAACAGACCAAGCTACACAACTGTAGAGACATGCATGCAGAGAGCCTAGGTCAGTCCCATGCAGGCTCCCTAACTGTTGGTCCAGAGTCCATGAGCTCCCAGGAGCTCAGGTCAGCTGTCTCTGTGGGTTTCTCCATCATGACCTTGACTCTTCCTGACTCATACAATCACTCCTCCCTTTCCTCAGGAGGACTCCCGGAGCTCAGCCCAGTGCTTGGCTATGAATCTCTACATCTACTTCTATCAGTTACTGGATAAAGGCTCTCTGAAGACAATTAGGGTAGTCACAAATCTGATCATAGTAGGTGGCCAGTTCAGGCACCCTCTCCACTATTGCTAGGAGTCTTAGCTCGGGTCATTGTAGTGGACAGCTGTTTTGGCTTTGGCCTTGGGACACGGCCCCTATAGTGACAACAGGTAACTACGACACCTGCCTAAGACCTCCCCCTAGGGCGTGGCTCAGGGGGAGCCCTTTAAGACTAGAGGTGCCTAAGTGACTGCCTCTTCTCTTCTGCTTCTGGATCGCTTGAGGTTTCAGAGGCTGGATTGGATGCAAGCCAGAGTCCTCCACTGGATTGTTTATCCTCTCCCCTGGATCTGTACTTGAATTCTTACTGGTTGTAAGTTACCCTAACATTAAACTCTGTAAATTGCTAGATAAACTATGTGGGTTTGCCTTGTAATTACTCATACAGGTCATCATTGTGGGTTCCTGGGAGTTGCCCTGGCACCAGGTTTCTCCCTAATCCTGAAATGCCCCCCCTTATCAAGATATTTTCATTACTCTCCCCTCCATCCAGTCTCCAGCTCCCTCAAGTTCCCATCCCCTCACTCCCACATCTGCTTCCAGTTTACCCAGGAGATCTCTTCTGTTTCCTCTTCCTAGGGAAATCCATGCATCCCTCTTTGGGCCCTCCTCCACTGCTGGTGGGAGTGCAAGCTTGTATAGCCACTTTGGAAATTAATATGGCAGTTTCTCAGAAAAATGGGAATGAATCTACCTCAAGACCAAGATATGCCAATCTGGGGCATATACCCAAAGGATGCTCAATCATACCACAAAGTCACTTGCTCAACTATGTTCACAGCAGCTTTATTTGTAATAGCCAGAACCTGAAAACAACTTAGATGTGCCTCAACCAAAGAACGCATTAGGAAAATGTGGTCCATTTACACAATGGAGTATTACTCAGCTGTAAAAAACAATGACATCATGAAATTTGCAGGCAAATGGATGGAACTAGAAAATATCATCCTGAGTGAGGTAACCCAGGCCCAGAAAGACAAACATGGTATGTACTCACTTATGAGTGGATATCAGCTGCAAAGTAAAGGATAACCATGCTACAGTCCACACACCCAGAGAGGCTAGATAATAGAGTACTTCAAGATCTTAACTAGTCAAGTTTGTATGCCACTTGGATTGGGTGTGTCTCTGTCTTTATTCCATCTAACTTGTCTGTAAGGTAGCTACTATTGTGTTTATCCGGTGTTGAAAGAGTTGGAACCTATGTTACCACAGAAGTATTTAATTCCGTGTGATAACTATACCCCTTTATAAATATCCTGAAACAAGTCAGGAGACCTTTTATGACATTTATCATCTTCCTTATCTCATATTCCTGTGCTTGGGTATGAAATCTTCCTTACTAAGGCCTAGATATTATCAGAGTACTTAGTGTCACTTTGTATACTTTTATTTTGGTGCTAACTCTTATTATTTTTAGTCAGGATCCACGATTATCTTCTTTTTGTAGACAAGGTCTCACTATGTATCCCTGGATGGCCCAGAATTTACTGTGTAGACCAAGCTGGCCTCAAACTCACAGAAATCCATGTGCCTCTATATCTTGAGTGCTGGAATTAAAGGTGTGTACCACTATGCCCAGCTTTATGATTCTAATTGTTCTTTAAAACTCTCTATCAGCTGAAATCAGCTGTCCTCCCTCACGTCTTAAGATTTCATACCCTATCCTTCAAGCAAACCCACATCTTCTTTGTATCTACATGATCCGATATAATGGGTCAGCTGGCAATTAAGGTATGTTTATTGCTTGATAAATAATTGGACTTCCTTCTGTGGGGCATACCGTGGGTTTTTACTAATGTTTGTTTTGCTAGTGCCTCTAGGCTTGTAGCTCCAAAGAACCCCAGTGCTCATGTTTAAGGATAGCCCATCTTCCAACGGATGGAGCCCAATACAAAATGGGCCACCTAGTGGCAGATTGTCTGAACTACAGAACCTGAACTTGATGCAGTTTAATTATCACTCCCTTGCATTCTCTCTTCCTATCTGACAACACTCTCGTGATCTTTTTTAGGTGTTTACATCCATCTCCAGGAATTGAGCCCCCAAACTACTGTAATAGCAAAGCTATTAGATATCCTTATATGTCTATAGACCATGAATAGACATTTGCTTTACCTCTGAACTCATGGTGGTCCCTTCCCTCAGCTGTTCTGCAAATACCAGACAGTACTATCCCAAGAATAAGAGTAAAGGAAGTCTGAGCTACCTCATTCTCTCAAAATAACCACAAGTGATTCCCTCCTAAAATATGAAGATGTTGTATATATGCAAAGATGTGAGATAGAGCAAAACACTCTTGCTATCTCTTCTCAGTATCAGTGACAGTATAAATTGGTACCTTGGAAAAATTACCCATGTTTTATATAATGACATTAGTAAAGGTATCTGTACAGATGGCTCTTTATTAATATCTACAATAGTATGCAATAGTAAATGTCTATATACAATGGTTACTTTATAGTATTAATATATGGAACACTAGGGTACTTACTGAAAAATCATATACTTAAAACACATTTGAGGAAAATCCTATTTTTCTAAAAATGGAGAATAAGTAAATTATGATTTTGTTTTTCTTTTTCATACCATTTCTCTCAGTTGTTACTAGCCCATACAATGGCATATTTTATAATTTCTGTGATTTTTATATTGCTTGAGTATCAGAAAGCAATATGAAAAGGCATTTGAATGATCTGCTTCCTTGACTGAAGCTATCGTCTTCAGGGCAGGTTAACATAATCTATGTAGTATTGTTGTTACACGAGGGCTTGGAAGAACTAGTTCATTAGTGATGACAAAACCTGATATACATGAACTTTTAACCTAATAGCATCAAAAGAGTCTTCAGTGTAGATAAATGGGAAAATGAATTAGAAATGGTATAAAAATTGTTCAGGCATCCCAGCAGCTGGCTAGCAGGTAAGAAGAATCCTGTAGGCAGGCCACTCCATCACCACTGCCACGCATTGGACTCTGTAACCTACAAGAACCACTCCACTGACCAAAACCACCAAACCCATCACCCTCCCCATGGCCAACCATTCCTCCAACATCAATAGCCCCTGGAGGTACAAGCACCACCTGAACCAATTGGAAAGAGAGCAGCCTGCTCATGAACAACCCTCTCCAGCAACATCAGCAGACTCTATAGGCACAAGCGCCACCCATACCAGTTGGAAGAACAGGCACAGGTAAAACCTACACCAGTTGGAAGAACAGACTCTGTAGGCACAGGCACTACCCATCAAGTTGGAAGAACAGATCCCATAGGCACAAGTAAAGCCCACATCAGCCAGAGGAACTGAACAATACACTGGATCTAGGCACATAAACCCCCACAAACTTCAGCTGAGACAATCCTACTCAACCTGAAAACCAGCCAATCACCAGAACCCTTGGCCATTCAGGCCAAAAGACAATATAGAAAACAGACAATAAAGGAACAAAAGACCCATACAACAAAGACATCACAAGAATCAACACCTGTACCTAGAATTATACCAAACCCAGATGGGTAAACAGCAGTGTAAGAATAGATTCAACAACATAAAGAGCAATATAGCACCATCAGAACCTAGTGGTTCTACAACAGCAAGACTGGAACATCCCAATGCAGATGAAGCAGAAGAAAACGACCTTAAAATAACTTCATGAAGATGATAGAGGCCCTTAAAGAGGAAATGAAGAATTACTTTAAAGAAATCTGGAAAAGACAAACAAAAAATTAGAAGAAATCAATAAATCCCTTAAGGAAAGCCAAGAAAAACCAATCAAACAGGTGAAGGAAACAGTTCAAGACTTGAAAATTGTAATAGAGGCAATTAAAAAAAAACACAAACCAAAAGAATTCTGAAAATGGAAAATCTGATTAAATGAACAAGAACTATAGATGCAAACATAATCAACAAAATACGAGAATCTTAGGTGTTGAAGATATGATAGAGGAAGTAGATTCATTGGTCAAAGAAAAGGGTAAATCCAATAAATTCTTAATATAAAACATCCAGGAAATCTGGGACAACATGAAAAGACCAAACCTAAGGGGTATAAAAAGAAGAATTCCAGCTCAGAGGTACAGAAAATATATTCAACAAAATCATAGAAGAAAACTTTCCCAACCTAAAGTAGGACATGCCTATGAAGATTCAAGAAGCTTACAGAACACAAAATAGATTGGACCAAAAAAAAAGTCCCCTCGCCACATAACAATTAAATCACTAAGCATACAGAATAAAGAAAGATTATTAAGAGCTGCAAAGGAAAAAGGCTAAATAACATATAAAAGTAGACCTATCAGATTTACACCTGACTTCTCAATGAAGATCCTGAAAGCCAGAAGGTCCTGGAAAGATGTTTTGCAGACACTAAGAGACCATGGATGCCAGCCCAGACTACTATGCTCAGCAAAATTTTCAGTCACCATATAGGGAGAAAACAAGATATTCCATGACAAAACCAGATCGAAACAATACCTATCTACAAATCCAGCCTTACATAAAGTATTAGAAGGAAAACTCCAACCCAAGGAAGTTAGTTGCATCCATGAAAACATAGGCAATAGATAATCTCACACCAGCAAAACTCAAAGAAGGGAAACAAAAACACACTCTTCCACCACCACCACCAAAACCAAAAAATAACAGGAATTAACAATGCACTGATCATTAATATATCTTAATATCAATGGACTCAATTTGCCTATAAAAAGATACAGGCTAACAGAATGGATAAGGAAACAGGATCCATCCTTTGGCTGTATGCCAAAAACTCACCTCAAATTCAAAGATATACATTACCTCAGAGTAAAGGGTTGGGAAAGATTTTTCAATCAAATGAACCTAAGAAGCAAGCCAGTATAACTATCCTAATATCTAACAAAATAGACTTCAAACTAAAATTAATCAAAAGAGATGGAGAAGAATATTTCATATTCATCAAAGGAAAAATCCATCAACATGAAGTCTCAATTCTGAAAATCTATGCCTCAAATACAAGGGCACCCATATTTGTAAAAGAAACATTACTAAAGCTTAAATCACACATCAAACCACACACATTAATAGTGGGAGACTTCAACACCCCACTCTCGCCAATGGACATGTCTACCAGACAGAAACTTAGCAGAGAAATAAGGGAAGTAACAGACATTATGGCTCAAACGGACTTAACAGACATCTATAGAAAATTTCACACAAATACAAAAGAATATACCTTCTTCTCAGCACCTCATGGAACCTTCTCTAAAATTGACCACATACTCAGTCACAAAGCAAATCTTAAGAGATGTAACAAATTAGAATAAATCCCTGTATCTTATCTAATCACCATGGGTTAAAGTTAGTGTTCAACAACAACACAAATTAGAGAAACCCTACAAACTCATGGAAACTGAACAATGCTCAACTGAATCACCATTGGGTCAAGGAAGAAATAAAGACAGAAATTAAAGACTTCCTAGAATTCAAGGAAAATGAATGCACAACATACCCAAACTTATGGGACACTATGAAAGCAGTGCAAACAGGAAAAGTTCACAGAACTAAATGCCTACATAAAGAATTTGGAGAAATCTCACACTAGCAACTTAATAGCACACATGAAAGCTCTAGAACAAAAAGAAGCAAACTCACCTAGGAGGAGTAGATGACACAAAATAATCAAACTGAGGACTGAAATAAAATAGAAACAAAGAACAATACAAAGAATCAATGAAATGAAGAATTGCTTCTTTGAGAAAATCAACAAGATAGACAAACCCTTATCCAAACTACTCAAAAGGCAGAGAGATTATCCAAATTAACAAAATCAGAAATGAAAAGGGGGACATAATGACAGACACTGAGGAAATCCAGAGAATCATTAGTGCATACTTCAAAGCCTGTACTCCACAAAATTGGAAAATCTGAAAGAAATAGACAATTTTCTGGATAGGTACCACATACCCAAATTAAATCAAGACAAGATAATCAATCTAAATTGACCTATAACCATTAAGGAAATAAAACCAGTCATTGAAAGTCTCCCAACCACAAAAAGCCCAGGATCATATGGCTTCAGTGCAGAATTCTTCCAGAATTTCAAAGAAGAGCTAATATCAATACTCCCCAAATTTTCCACACAATAGAAACACAAGGAGCATTGCCAATTTCTGAGACTACAGTTACCCTGATACCCAAACCACACAAAGATACAACAAAGAAAGAGAATTACAGACCAAACTCCTTCATGAACATTGATGCAAAAATACTCAAACTACTGTCAAATTGAATCCAAGAACACATCAAAAATAATCACCCATCATGATCAAGTAGGCTACATCCAAGAGATGCAGGAGTGTTTTAACATATGAAAATCTGTCAATGTAATACACCATATAAACAAACTGAAAGAAAAACCCACATGATCATCTCATTATGTGAAGGAAAAGCCTTTGACAAAATCCAATGCTCCTTCATGATAAAAGTCCAGCATAGATTAGGGATACAAGTAACATACCTAAACATAATAAAGGCAATATATAGCAAACTGACAGCCAACATCAAATTAAATGGAGAGAAACACAAAGCTATTCCACTAAAATCAGGAACAATACAAGACTATCCACTCTTTCCATATCTATTCAATATAGTACTTGAAGTTATAACTAGAGCAATAAAACAACAAAAGGAGATTAAGAGGATATAAATGGGAAAGGAAGAAGTCAAACTTTTGCAGATGATATGATAGTATATACAAGTGACCCCAAAAATTCTACTAGGGAACTTGTATAGCTGATAAACACCTTCAGTAATGTGGTGAATAAGATTAACTCAAGAAAATCAGTAGCCCTCCTATATACAAGTGATAAATGGGCTGAGAAAGCAATCGGAGAAACAACATCTTTTACAATAGCCACAAATAATATAAAATATCTTGGTATAACTCCAACCAAACAAGTGAAAGAGCTGTATGACAAGAACTTTAAGTCTTTGAAGAAAGAAATTGAAGCTATCAGAAAATGGAAAGATCTCCCATTTTCTTGGATAGGTTGGATTAACATAGTAAAAATGGCAATCTTACCAAAAGCAATCTACAGATTCAATGCAATCCCCATCAAAATCCCAAGACAATTCTTCACAGACCTTGAAATAGCAATACTCAACTTCATATGGAAAAACAAAAAACCCAGAATAGCTAAAACAGTCCTGTACAATAAAAAATCCTCGAGAGGCAACATCATCCCTGACCTCAAGCTCTACTATAGAGCTATAGTTTGGTATTGGCATAAAACCGACATATGGCTAAATGGAATCAAATTGAAGACCCTGACATCAATCCACACACTTATGAACACCTGATTTCTGATAAAGAAGCCAAAATTGTACAATGGAAAAAATAAAGCATCTGCAACAAATGGTGCTGGCATAACTGGATGTCAACATGTAGAAGATTGCAAATAGATCCACATCTATCACCATGCATAAAACTCGAGTTCAAGTGGTTCAAAGACCACAATATAAATCCAGTTATACTGCATCTAATAGAAGAGAAAATGGGAAGTAGCCTTGAATGCACTGGCACAGGAGACCACTTCCTGAATATAACAACAGTAGCACAGACACTGAGATCAAAAATTAATAAATGGGACCTCCTGAACCTGAAAACCTTCTGTAAGCAAAGGATGGTTTGCTTATGGTCAATAAGATGAAATGGCAGCCTACAGAATGGGAAAAGATCTTTACCAACCCCACATCTGACAGAGGGATGATCTCCAAAATATATAAACAACTCAAAAAACTAGACATCAAAATACCAAAAATAATAATTAAAAGTAGGGTACAGATCTAAAAACAGAATGCTCAACTGAAGAATCTCAAATGGCCAAAAGACATGTTCTGAGATACCAGCTTATACTCATCAGAATGGCTAAGCTCAAAAACTCTGATGATAGCTTATGTTGGAGAAGATGTGGAGCAAGGGGAACACTCCTCCACTGCTGGTGGGAGTGAAAACTTGTACAGCCACTTTGGAAATCAGTATGGCAGTTTCTCAGAAAATTGGGAATCAGTCTACCTCAAGATCCAGCAATACCACTCTAGGGCATATACCCAAGGGATGCTCAATCATACCACCAGAACCCTTGTTCAACTATGCTCATAGCAGCATTATTCATAATATCCAGAACCTGGAAAAAACCTAGATGCCTCCTCAACTGAAGAATGGATAAAGGAAATGTGGTACATTTACACAATGGAGTATTCATTCAGTCAAAAAAAATGACCTCATGAAATTTGCAGGCCCATGCATGGAACTAGAAAAAAAATCATCCTGAGTGAGGTAATCCATACCCAGATAGACAAACATGGCATGTACTCACACATAAGTTGATATTAGATATGAAGCGAAGGATAACCAGGCTACAATTCACATCCCTAGAGAAGCTAGGTAACAAGGAAGACTCTAAGAGGGACGCATGGATTTCCCTGGGAAGGTGAAATAGATGAGCTCTCCTGGGTAAACTGGGAGTGGGAGGTGTAGTTGGAAGGGTTCTCTGGTCCTGCTCAGCCCTGTAGTCCTGTAGTGCTTATGAAATAATCATTTAGAAGCTTACATTAATTATAACTCCTTGGCCATTAGCTCAGGCTTATTACTGACTAGCTCTTACATTCAAATTAACCCATGATTCTTATCTATGTTTAGTCATGTGGCATCATACCTTTTTTCAGTTCTGCCTTGTCATCTTGCTTCCTCTGTGTCTGGCTTGCGACTTCTGACTCCTCCTCTTTCCAGCATTCTCCTAGGCTGCTTGTCCCTTCTATACTTCCTGACTGGCTACTGGCCAATCAGTGTTTTATTAAACCAGTGTTTAAGAGCATTATCTCACAGCTGGGCAGAGTACAGGAGAGGGGGTTGGGGAAGAGAACATGAGAGATTGCGATGATCCAGTTGGGGGAGGGACAGAGAGGGAGAGCAATGAAAAAGATATCTTGATAGAGGTGGCCGTTATGGGGTTAGGGAGAAACCTAGTGCCATGGAAACTCCCAGGAATCCACAAGGATGACCCCAGGTAAGACTACTAACAATAGTCAAGAAGGTGCCTGAACTGGCCTTCTCCTGTAATCAGAACCTTCATGTAGTAACTGATAGAAGCAGAAGCAGAGATCCACAGCCAAGCATTGGGATGAGCTCTGGAAGTCCAGCTGAAGAGAGGGAGGAGGTATTGTATGAGCAAGGGGAGGTCAAGATCATGATAGGAAAACTCACCGAGACAGCTGACCTGAGCTCGTGGGAGCTCACAGACTCTAGTCAGCTAGGGAGCCTGCATGGGACTGACCTAGGTCTTCTGCATGTGAATGACAGTTGTATAGTTTGGTCTGTTTGTGGGGCCCCTAGCAGTGGGACCAGGATCTGTCCCTGACACTTGAGCTGGCTTTTTGGAATCTGTTCCCTATGGAGGGATGCCTTGCCCAGCATTGATGCCACGGGGAGGGGCTTGGTCCTGCCTCAACTTGATATGCCATGCTTTGCTGACTTCCATGGGAGGCCTGCCGCTTTCTGAGGAGTAGGATGGGGGGTACACGGGTGTCAGGGGGAGGGAATGGGAGGAGAGGAGGAAGGGGAAACTGTGGTTGCTATGTAAAATAAATTAAAAAATTTAATAAAAAAAGAAAAAAATGTCCAGGGGTAAGTTCCTGAATCTAGAACTGGGTTTACTACCTGAAATTGTGAGTAGGAGCTACCTCATGTGATATATTCAAGACTCAGTTCCTAGGAAATGATTAGCTGTTAGATCATAGCAGTTTATGGTAGAGTGAGAAGACATTCTCTACTAGTTGAAATTTGAATGATTTGTTAATAAAGCCAGTAGTGGGTCAGAATGGGTTCCACATGCAGAGGTTTATTCACTATCAGAGGAGATAGTAAAGAAGAAGGGCTGTACAAGGATCAAATACTTAGTGATCACTTGTTATTGTGTGTAAATAGTTCAGTCAATCTCATGTTTGCTTTTAGTAGTGTCCCTCATCTTGCTGACAGGATATGCACATTTGTTATGGTTGCTAGATAAAATATAAGACACCTGCTTATATCTGGATTACAAATTAACAATATACCACAAATACTACACATTAAACATTGGTAAATTATTTGATTCTATATGAAATGTAAACTTAACCTACTGACTATAATTTTACTAATTAAGTCCACATTGGAATCAGGGCAATTTACTTTGATCAAGAGTGGCAGATGGCTTGGAATGTAGTTATGATGGACTTAAATGATTGGGGATACAATTAAAATGAATTATATACATATATTTTGTGAAAAATAATACCCTCAAACCCAAAATAATATAAAAAGCCTTGTTCTCATAATCTTGTGTATTGTTGCCCTTTTATTGCAGTTGTAAGGATTTGGTCAGTGTGACAGAGATCAGAGAGTCTAAGATGTAGTGTTGGAGTGTATAGAGCTAAGAACAGTTATGGCTTTAGATTGGGGGATAATTGTGAATCTAACAGACTTCTAACTGCTGCATTCAGTATTTTCTGTGGTCTTTGAGGTTGTGTTTATTGCTCATATGGACAGTTTGAATTTTATCATTTAGATTTCTAAAAATCTTGTATTGTAATACAGCCTTTTCCTAACTTTTAACTTTAATACATAATTTAGATATCTTACAAATCACCCATATGGAGCATACAAATCAATGTGAGTAATTTAAAAAGTGTTATTAAAGGTGTCTCACCATAACCATAGCCT
>LZPO01089910.1:567805-579183 GCA_001675575.1 Neotoma lepida
AAAGTGGTCTCATAATAGATCATGACCTAAGACAGTTTCCCATACCATGAATAGAACTGAGTTTTCCAACTCTTTACTCCTTTCTAGTAGCAAATTTATACACGATTGCACTGGCTATCTGGTATGTGTCACTAGAAAAGACAGAATTTATCCCCTCCATTGATGCAATGCTTGGCTATGCATTTTGCTTTGAATGATGTGATCTTAGCTAACAGATGAGCAGAAAGTGGAAATGTGTTCATGTGATTTAGCTTGGTCTCTTGCGATTCTAACATCTATCATTAAGAGAACATTTCACAAGTAGTGTCTGTGTCCAGAATGTTAAAGACATATCAAACACATGAAGTCTGGACTCTAGCCTGGTTTAGCCAACCTGAGTCAAGATCACCTACCAACAGACCCAAGAGCAAGAAAATCAACTCTTTTTTGCATATTCCTAGAGGAGAGGATCATGTTCTAGCTTTATCACTGAAAGAATTGTCTAAAACACAGCTTTCTCAAACTGTGAGTTATGACCCCATATGGAGTCATATAATTCAACGTGAAGGCTGTGAAAAATTTGGCAATAGTAAAAGCTTTCTGTTCTAAATGCTCCATTCTATGAACTTAATTCAAAGTTACAGGCATAATGAATCCTAAGTGTTTCTGACAGTGCTTGCTGGTGTATTATGTGACTTCACTGAAGCTTTGGTTTGGAGCATACAACACGCACACTTTGCACTGTGCATGCCATCAGCCCATACAATCCTAACAAATGTCAGAAACCTTTCTATTATATGGATAGTACTTGACAAAATCTAATACCAAACGATGTAGAAATACAAAAGGGCTTTTTGAGAAAAACATAAAATATATGCTGAGATGCAATGAAATATTTTTTTCTCAATTGATCATCAACTTTAGATATTTTATTTATAACTGTGGTTTTATAATAGATTCTAACAGAATATTTATCTTCCAGAAATTAACATGAATACTAATTTAATGCCAAATATCTTAGGGCATGTACTGATCTTAATTTATGGGTAATTTTTCTTATTAATTGCATCATTTTCATTTTCCTCATTGATTTAAAATGTATTATATCACTTGCTTGTTTATTTTGTGAGTGGGCATACCTATGTGTGTGGCATGGCATGCATGTGAAGGTCAAAGGACAACTTGTGGGAGTCAGCTCTCTCTTTCCAGTTATTAGTTCACAGAGATCAAATTCTGGTTGATCGGCTTTGTTGCAAGTGCCTTTACCCACTAAACCATCTCTCCAGCCCCCCTTTCATTTGTTTCTTAAGAAGTTGTTTCTCTTTGGCGTAAAGCATGGAAGGAAAAAATGGTGTGTTGTTGTAAGGAACTAGTTGGGATCAGAAAGCTTGTCATCGACTGCTGTATCAGTTATATATATATCTCATGTGCTCCAGGAAAGCTGCTTATCTGCTTTAAACTCAGAGTTACAATCCATCAAATGGGGGCATTAATAAATTTGAATGCATAGAGTAGCTGTGAAAGTCATATGCAGTAACATATGTGTAAATACATTGTAAAGTGTTTCCAAATGAAAGGTTAAATTTCTGGTCTAAATTTCCTTTCAGGGGCAAAGGAAATATGAAAAGAGAATAAACTCCCCTTCCAATTTGGACTGATGTCTTGCCTTAAAGAGTCATATGTACCCTATCCAAAATGTTTTTCAATTGCACTCTAGCTAGCTTTGTTCTGTTTTGTCTTCTCACTGTTTTTTTAGGTTCTTTATCCTTGTCTTGATAATTGATTGAAAGGAGAGGATGAGTTTGTTCTATACATTTCTCTTTTTTATGCTTTTTTTGTTTTAAAAAATTTACAAAAAATGTAAATGTTGTTTTTGTTTCTTTGAGACAGTTTCACACTATAGCCTAGACTAGCCTTGGCCTCATGGTAATTGTTATAGCCTAGACTAGCCTTGGCCTCATGGTAATTGTTTGTCCTCAGCCTGGTAAGTGCTAGGTTTACAGACATATATCACCATGTCCACTTAGAATATCCAAATAAACAGAAAATAGTTTAGTCATAGGTAATAGAGCAGAAAAATATTTTAAAGTCTATTAGTTTTAGCTACTTCATTTGCCACCTTTATTCAAATCTCTCTGAGTTGCACTTTGCTCACTTGTCTAATAGTGATCATTCTATGAAGGAGTATTTGAAGGACCTAGATCCAGAAAATGACTGCTCTTACTTTTAAACTTTAAAGCAGAGAAGTCCCATTGGCACTACAAACAACGTCTGTAAAACATGGCCCCTTAATTTTCTCTGGCTTAAATTTGTTTATAACCCGAAGTAATTTTGGGAAATAGTTGAAAATGTTGCATTGGCTTCTGTTCAATTATCAGCCCTGTAGTTTTTCTCTAGAAAGCAAAGAGTAGAAGTTAGGTGGTAAGGACAAAAATACCCTTCCCTGTAATGCAATCAGCAATACATCCAAGGAGCTCATTTGAGAAAGTGCATGACATTTGTGTTCCCTATCCTTAGCCAATAGCAATTTTCCTTGGCCTTTTCCCACAAGGACAAAAATGAGAAATAAAAAAAAATGAAATATATTCACATGGGGAAAACAAAGTATTTTGATTACAATTCTGTCTGCTTAGATCTCTCAGTTTAATATCACAACACACACACACATATATATAGAATATATGCAACAATTATTGAAAAAGAAGCCATCAATTTGAAAGACAACAAGGAGGGGGGATATGGAGGATTTGGAAGGAGGAAAAGGAAGGGTGAAATGATGTAATTATATAACCTCAAAAATTAAAAGAAATATAAAAAAACAGCAAAGAAGGAAAAGGTTAGTGGAATAAGTCAGATGACCCCCCACTCCTTAAATACTTTAGAACATCCTTGTAAATACAATATTATTATCTTCTCCTTACTCTGCTGTCTACTCCAGGTATGTGGGAGAAAGATGTGGTTCCGTTATGGCAGAGATACACTGGTGAGGTATCTCACACCATGGGAACCATGATTAAATTAGATAAAATTTGATATACAAAACCAGAAATCCTTCATGTTCTCTCAAGCTGTTTTTTAATCTCTTTTCAAGTTATTGTCAATCAAAAATGCTTTCCAAGGTCATAATAAAATGACTCAAAGATTGTTCATTGTGCTGTTCTCTGATTACTACAATGAGTCAAGAATCCATTTGATGTTATTTCAGTATGATCTTATTCAGTTGACTCAGCTGCATACCTAAAAGGGTGTTTGATTCATTATTTGGGATTCAGAGAGGATTGCCTCATTCACTTAGTATACAGATCTCCCTTTGCAAATGACCCTCTAAGCAGGTCCTCATGCCAACCACTTCTCATTTGAAAAAAAAAATGTAATTCAGATTTATAAAGAAGGAAACATTTCCAATCCAATTGCTTTCGTTGTGGACTTTCCAGCAGTGTTTACAGAAGGTGAATGCAGTGTTTCTCCACATCTGTTTTCAAGGTATTATTTTTTTGTTCAGATGACAATTCATTTGTTATTTTTATGGTGATCTGGGGATTGTGGTGTTGATAGCAGCTGTTGCCCTCCATTCTTACACTTGGCAGCACAGATGCATCAGGGATCACCTATCCCATTTACCCGCAAGCCCACAGTTGGAGAAAATGGATTTTATGGTTATAACGATTCAGCTTCAATTAAGAGGGCACCTGAGAATTTGCAAACTCTTTAGTCTATTAGTTGGTGCAACATTAGTGAATATGGATAAAGGTTTCCTGTGTCCTCTTAATTACTTAAATTCAATTTATCCTAAAACAAGATCGGCTGGCTCCTTTCCAAGTTTTCTCTAGTTGGAGAATTCCATTGACCTCATCTTGGAGAACGTCCCAGGTTTTATTTAGCAGTTAACAACACCTATTAGGTTAAAATAAAATCTGTATTTTACTGTATACATTTTAGGATTATCCTTTACTTTTCTATGAATTTTTCATATCTATACAATATTGTAAGTATCATTAATATAATAGACTGCATTATTATTGGTTACCCATTGCCATGGTAATACTGTGTAAGAAACCTCCGCAGTAGATCACTTACTCAGTGGGTTCAGCGAGGGCCCCTTCTCATGTATGTAGTCAGCTGTAGGTATTTGGATATTGGCTGATAAAGCTCTATGTATCCTATCAACTGTTTTGAGATAGCCTTGACAATGAAGATAAAAGCACCTTACCTCTAGATGTGTTTTGTTTTCCAGGAAGCTAGTCTAGAATGTTCTCTCACTTAGCAGTGATAATGAAACAGGAAAGTCTAGCTGTACAAGCACCTGTCAAGTCTCTGCTCACACCATGCTTGCCAATATGCTATGGGTCAAGGAAGGCATGTGACTGGGTCAGTAGTCTGAGGAGGTGGGCACTACGGTTACAGAGCAAAAGATATGGAAATAAAGAGGAGTGAAGAAGTGGACCCTGTCCCTGTAGACAGTGGATTCAAAAGCATCTGTTCTAAGCTTGTAATTGAAGGATGTTTCTACTTACCATGAATTGTGCAACCCCCACCTGCTTTTCTCCCTCTTCACTTTATGTAGTTTGTTCTTATTTTGATCCTCAGCTCCCTTTCCTTATTTTCTTCATTATTTTCCTTTTGTAGCTTCCTTTTTCTTTTGTCTTTCTCCTGTTTTTCTTTTCTCCAACCTGACTCCTTCCTTACAGGAGTGAAACTAAAAACAAACCTAAAATTCTCTTGTACATAGATAACTGTTTTTGAAAGGAATAGTTTTGAGGGGAGGGGAGCTTCTTTGGAGCTCTCATTACTGGTAAAATCTTTAGAAAAGGAAATGTGGAAACCTCTGTTTCCCCAGAAACTTACTAACTGTGTGGGTGGTTCTGATGTGGGCAGAAAGAGAGTCAAACTTAAGTTGTCTTGAAAGAAAGAAAAAAAGAAAAGAAAAACCCTCTATAAAGCAATCACAGAAGAAATACCTAAAAGATTTTCCCCCTAATTTTTTAAAAGTTATCTCCCAAATTTACCAACTGAAAATTTGAACTGGGCTTTTCTTTTTAATTAAAGGATTGGAATAGATGTAGATGCAGGTGGTATTTTCGTTGGTAGTATGTGGTGATAATCATTGTTGCCATGACTACCTGAAACATATTCAACAGAATATCACTTCGTGTTGAAACTTCAAATAAAGACTGTAAAATTTCTGTGCTACTCATATGGATTTAATTTAGATGGAAAGGGACTTCAGGCTGGAAACTGTTTCTTAATTTGTCACTAAAAATATGGCTCAGTGTTCGAAACAGGTCAATTTCAGGGCTAAGTAAATTTCATCAGGAGGTTTAGACTGAGTTCAATAAATTTCTTGCACAGACTTGGCATACATTATACTAATTGGATAGAAACTTAGCAAAGCTAAATATACTACCTATCATGTCAAACACTTGATGAGGGTTTGGGGTTCTGACTGGTCTTGCCATTGTGCAAACCTCAAACACTGGGCCAGTCTGTAATTCACAAAAACAACAACAAAACCTTCTAAAGCTTTACAAACAATACCATGTGCTTTACAAAGACTCAAAAGGCATTTTCTCTAATTCTACTTCTCTAAATCTGCCTTGGGGTGGCCTGGGCGGTGTTTCATGTGATTAATTCATCGTGAAGTGGCAATTCTATTTTTCAAAGTGTATTATGTTTTGTGTTTAAGACAGTGGAGAATTTGATACAATTCCCCAGCTCACTGACCCAAACTTCCTTCTATACACATTAGACTTAAGATTTCTTTTCTACCTGCCTATGTCAGTGGATCTTTTTGCTATGAATTAGTCACTCTGGGTCTAATTTTCCTAATCTGCAAAAATGAGAGCATTACTCAGTTGTCAGCATTGTAAGTACTGAAGGTGGAGTTTTAATGAAATTGATTCTCACACACCATATACATCTAAGGCATAATCATAAATACAGACAGCATGCTAAGCATTGAGGAAAACCATATTTCTTTCAGGGAACTTTGGTCAGTTATATTAATCCTGGGTGAGGAAAGAATTATTGAGCAACAGTTAAAAATGGACTGAGATGTTGTAACACTTTCCATTTGTGTGGCATGAGTTTTGAGTTCTTCCCAGGTAAAACCAAAGCATTTGAGGCTGCCCTGTCATAGTGGTTTTTAAAGGAGGGGCTGGACAGCTATTCTACCATTTTGTTGAAAAATTGACCCCTCTCTCAGTTCACTTTATTTATCATACTAGCTTTGAAAGATGTGTGTGTGTATGTGTGTGTATGTGTGTGTGTATGATGTATTTATTTGCCTTGAAATTAGAGTGAGTTACAGTAATTTTGATTTAAGAGGTTCATAGAAGTTCCAAGATTCCAATGAGAGCCCAAGTCATCCAAATAGCATGGAAGTAAGACCTATTTCTGGCTTAGTGACCAATGCGGTATGGAGAGATTGATTGTGTCTACTAATGAGTGACTGAGTTGTTCATGTGGTGACTTCCTGATCTTTGTTCAAGTGGAACAAACAAAGGTGGTCCAACTGGTGCACACAAATAATTAAGCTCTTCCCTTGAGAGGAGGTTTTCAGCTCCTAGGTGACTAGTAGAAAAAGCTCTTCACTGAGTGGCCTGGCATTATTTATAATTACGTTATTATGTAACTCCTATATGACTGTGGCATTGGATTCATGAGAGAGTTAGGGAGAGAGGTGTGTTTCTGGTTTGATACTGAAGTATTTGAGAATTGCTGCATTTGTAGATATACTTCATAGAATGTCAAGGCAAGTAACACAGAGTTGATTTGTTTGTTATGTGGCCACTAGGTTTATGTGGTTTTTAAAAATTAAAATCATGTGAGATAAAAGTTCATTTCTTCTGTCATACTAGCTACTCTTTAAGTGCTTAGAAAATATATGTCACCAAGTAGCTAATGCTTTGAGAAGCATCATGCTACACCTTCCACCACAAAAGTTCTCTTAAATAGAGAAAGATGAAAATATTTCCACATTTCCCCCATTAACCATGACGTGAGTTGTCCTAGGAAAAATATCAAGAGGCTTTAGTAGTTTATGTCTTCACAGAAAAATGCAAAGTATCCCATTTACTTGCTTCAATATTAAGAACATGAGTCATAAAAGTTAATTGAGTAGCTTCAGCAAATTTAAAATGTGAAAAAAGTTTCCTATTACAATAGATTTTACAGGGAAAGAGATTGAGAATAGTGGGACAGGTAGAATAGGATATGTAGCTGCCCATGCTCATGCTCACAGAGACAGATGTGGAAGAGGAAAGATGCATACATATAGAGACCCTGGCTTAGAAAGGAATAAAGTAAGTTAGAAGACACTAGGGCAGAAAGTGAAACAAGGAGCTGGAGAAAAATACAAGGGAGATTTTATCCTTTTCGAGTTCATTGGTCACCAAAAGTCATCAATAAGAGCTCTGTGTTAGTGAAAAGCAGCACCTTCTGTTTTCTGGCCTATGATATACTGCTGGCCCTCTGTTCCCAGCAGTTTTTCAAGGCAGGGTTTCTCTGTGTAACAGCCTTGGCTGTCTTAGAACTCACTCTGCAGATCAAGCTGGCATCAGACTCACAGAGATCCCTCTGCCTCTGTCTCTGGAGTGCTGGGATTAAAGGCGTGTGTCACCGTGCCTGGCCACTTTATTTTATATGCTATGAGGAAGTGAATCCATGTGCAATGCATTCTTTTGTATGCTTTTAAGTCACACAACATTAACTTAGAGGAAAGATAGCATGAAACTGAGAGCCAGCCTAAGGTTGGGATCTGACCTTCTACTCTCTGGTTTTAAGACTTTGACCTGTTTCTATCTTCTGAAAATGGGTTTGGATCTCAGTGACAAAGAGATTCTAGTGTCAAATCAAGGTGAGCAGATGTCCAGCTTAGGAATTTAAATGAGACAACCCTCAAAGAAGCAAAAACTTTCATTTGTCTCTATATTGTACCTCACAGAGACACAGAGACATTTGAAAGATCAAATCAGAAATTTGCTCTTCCTTACCTGACATATTGCAGTACATGCCTTGGATGGATGGGAATTTTCTAGGTATAATTAATTAGTATAATTAATTAATGGCTATTAAGGAAGGCCATTTATTATATAATACACCCTATCAGACATTAATACACTGTAATTGATGATGAGAGCAGAGGCAGTAACCTTTTCTGTTGGTGCACTGTCTCCACTAGACGGTAGTTTGCCTGGATGCTTGATAGTGATTTCTCAGAGTTTACAATTCGGAGAGTAGGTACACTGGGGTGATTAAAGTAGCTATTGTAATGTTGACATATCCAGTTAAACATTCATTATATCTCTGGACAACTTCAAGAGAGTACTTACTTAATCAGAATATAAGGTATTAGAACTGCTTACATGGGAGGAATAGGTTCTGCATGTTGTAAAGTATAGAGAGATGTTACCAAGCAGAAAATAGGATATCATTATTCCTTTTTCCTTTTGAAAATATTTTATTATATAAAGCAATTTTTAAATTTAAATATATTTTGATCATATTCTTCCCCTCCTGTAAGTCCTTCCAGATCCTCTCTCCCTCCCTCCCTAACTTTAAGTTCTTTATTAAAAAATCAAACAAGAACCCAATAGAACAACAAAACCCCGAAACGAAGAAAACAAAATACCCTCCACAAGAATCTGTAACCAAATAAAAGTACACACAAAAACAGCTGTGGAGTCCATTATATGTTTGTAAACTACTCCTGAACATGAGTCCTGCCCTAGAGTGGTTAATATATCCAGTGTCACTGTATTGGAGAGAACTAGTTTTCCTTCTCTCAGCAGATATAAGTGACAGTTCAGTCATTTACCTTTATCCTATAGGCTAGGTTTTCATTCACTCATTCATTAAAAAATATAGCACAAGAAAACGTAACACGACAAAACAAAAACTATCACATTGAAGTTTGAAAAAAAAAACAGAAGAAAAGAAAACCCAAGAGAAGGCACAAGATTAGAGATCCACTTGTTCACACACTCAGGATTCCCATAAAAACACTGAACTGGAAATCATAATATATACACAGAAGACCCGGTGTAGATCCATGCAGGCCCTTGCTTGCTGCCACAGTCTCTGTGAGTTCATATGAGCTTCACTCTTGTTCATTTAGAGGTCCTTGTTTTCTTGGTGTCCTCCATCCCTTCTGGATTTTATACTCTTCAGTGCTGTGGAATAATCCTCTTGTACAGTGTAAAGATTTGTAACTCAATTTGATTTAATAAAACACTGATTGACGAGTAGCCAGGCAGGAAGTACAGGTGGGGCAACCAAACTAAGGATGATGGGTAGGAGAAGGGTAGAGACAGGAGTTGCCAGCCAGGTGCAGAGGGAGCAGGAAATGAATATGCCATGCTAATAAAGGTACTGCCACATGGCAAAGCATAAATAGAAATATGAGTTAACTTAAGTTATAAGAGCTAGTTAATAATCCTGAGTTATTGGCCAAGCATTTATAATTAACATAAGCCTCTGTGTGTTTATTTGGGAACTGGTGGGTGGGAAAAAAACACCCATTTACCACTTTAGGCCTCATCTTTCACAGGGTTCCTTGAGCTGTGAGAGAAGGGATTTAATGGAGACATTCCATTTAGGGTTAAGGGTGCCAAGGTCTCTCACTTTCTGCATAATGTTTGGCTGTGGATGTCTGTATTTGCTCTCATCTAGTATAGGAGGAAGCATCCCTGTTGATGGCTGAATAAGACACTGATCTATAAGAGGAGCTCCAGTGAGGGCCCAGCATCGATGGTGTATCAGAAACCAGAGGCCTTGGATCAGACCAATGACTCTTTGCAATGAACACTTGCAAGTAAAGCTATATGGACAAAAGGGTTTACTGCATGACTCACTATGTCACACTACAGCTTCCATGACGAGATTCCCCCCATTTCTTTCTTTCTTTTTTCTCTTAAATTTAATGGTGGGGGAGCTGCAAAGTTAGAGGGCAGATATGAAGGGACAGGGAAATGAATGGGATTGAGATGTATGATGTGACGGACACAAAATTATATAAAAAGAAAGTTTTTTTTTAAAAAAGAGTATAATAGAATATCATTAGTAGTCATTTTATCACTACATTTAAAAAAAATTTATATCAGTACTATTTGGTTTAGTCCTAGGTCCATGGGATATCTAGTCTCAGGTTCTTGGTTACCCAAGCATTGTATGATGCTTTATTCTCATTAATCACACATATACACATACATGTACATGCATTGCACAAGCACATTTATTTGGAAAGTTTTATTCCTTCTTATTTTACTGTAAGACCTTTTCCCATAAAATGCTTTGTCTTTAGAGTTTTGGTGTCACATTAGTTCTCTTCCTCATTTTTCATTTTTCCAAATATTTAGCTTCATATAATATTATATTTCTAAAGTGCTTGGCACAAAACAAGTTGTTTGCAAATTGAATCAAGTTTTTAATGCTGCAGAAATTTTAATGTTTAAGAAAAGTTCATTATATTTTCCTTAGTAAGTAGCTATAGCACTTTAAATAAGTTCATAGTTCCTATGTAATTGACATATCCTTATGGACAGCAGAGATCAAATGTTTTCACAGGTCATGCAGGTACTGAATGTGATGTGGCTCTGTATAAAACAACAGGGGATATTTAGAACTATGGGTAACTAGAAAGAACATCTCCCATCTAAAAGCACACAAGATTAAAGTTATTAAAATTATTATTGCAATGAAGAGAAAATATGCATATGAGCCAGTTTGTTCCAATATACTTACATATAATATAGCATGATGTAATTTAACCATTTCAGAGCTAAACACATGTTTGATAAGTATAACTTTATGTAGACATAGACTAAGAAAAATTACATTTGCAAACATTTACAGATGTTTGAGTCACAGTGACTTTCATAGAATGCATACAGCTTATTAAATCCAGGGATGAGTTATTAGGAGGAACTCCCACTGGGGCCAGGGGTATGGTAAAACCTGCAATAGCTAGCTAGCATACTAAACTTTCTGACAAGAAGTTACTGCATTCCATTTTAAGCCTACTCCTTTGCCTCACTAGAATGTTCATGTGTTCTTTACAAGACAAATGCTGAGGAAAGGAATTTGTTGGGATGTTCTAGACTCAGAATCAAAAAGTTATTATCCTGACAAATGAATTGCCATATGGTTAGAATATGTCCTTCAGTGCTAACAGTCATGACTCAATATTCTTGACATGAAAGGGACAGAATTGGGGGTAATTCACACTAGACTTGTGTGGTTACCAATAGGATCTAATCACAGTAGACATAATGTTGAGATGAAAGCTATAGTTCAGCTGGGCAGTGGTGGTGCATACCTTTAATCCCAGCACTCAGGAGGCAGAGGCAGGTGGATCTCTGTGAGTTCAAGGCCAGCCTGGGCTACCGAGTGAGTTCCAGGAA
>LZPO01089910.1:579321-594257 GCA_001675575.1 Neotoma lepida
ATCATTAATTATATTCCCAGTCTCTTTGCATTCTTTTTGTATAACTGCAACATTAGTGCTTCTCTTGGTCTCTGAGAGCCCATCCACTTTGAATTGTGTCACATAAACTCCCTTGCTAGCTGGCTTCTATCAAAGATGGCCCTCAGCAGATGGGAAGAAATTGATCTAGTCTACCAAGCTCACTTGCTTCTTTGAAATGTGTGTTGAGGACATTTGCATGTCTAGGACTTATGCTTGGTGAAATAGTTCATTTGTCAAGAGATGCAGACAGTGCTGCTCTGAATACCTCCACATAATAGCATCCATTGCATACTGTGATATTAACATAGTCACACTTTTAAGTTAAATGCATCCAGAAACCCCATAGCTTTTCATAAACACAATGACACAATATGATATCTCATGGGGTTTTAATATTTGCTTGGGTATATTTAGCAAGTATGAAGACTGGTGACACATGCATGGCTTATAGTTGAGATACTTTAATGATCATTCATTAAAACAACAAGAATTTATGTCGGCTTCCTATGGGTAAGAGCACAGTGGGAGAAACAGATATAGATAATACAAATCTTTCCATAAAGAAATGATACATTTAGAGAGAGGTAGGGAACTGAGAACAGAAAGAAAACACAGTATAGATATAAATCATATATCACTCTTAAATATTCACTGATTAGAGTAAAATGGTAAAGTTCATGAAAAATGTCTAAAGGGCTTAAGACGAGAGAAAAATAACTAAATAGGATTCAGTAGGGAAAGAAGATAATTATGAAGTTAAAGGTTTTAGCACTTTGGAATGTAGATAGGAATCTAAAAATGTACAGATTATTATGGGGTAGAGAATATGCATGACCTTTGAAGAAATATGAAGGAAGACTACTTAGGAAAACACAGAGAAAATGTGAAAGGACCAAGGGAGGAAACATGTCTGTTAAAACAAAAAAATTAAGAACTTTATTCTGGTCTTAAAATTTGAATAAAATATACACTGTGTATAGACACATCTCAACCATATAAAAATGCTTGGGGAAAATGAGTCAAAACTTTACTCTTTAACCATTCTTTTGACAATAGATGGAATGCTAGGGAAAAGTTTGAATTCAAGTTGTATAAGTTGTATGAATTTTTACTTTTTATTGCAAAAATTAGAGAGATGACATTGTTGACTTTGTGTTTTAAAGATGGGATGTTATTAGTCTGCTTGGGTCACCATAAAAAGTACCATCGACTAGGTAGCTTGAATTAGAATAATTTATTAGGGTTTTTGCTTTTACAACACTCAAGGCTGGAAGTCAGGTATCAAGGTACTGGCAGGGTTGGGTTTTGGTGAGAGCCTTCTTCTTGGTTTGCAGGTAGCTATCTTCTTGCTATGTTCTCACATGGTTAAATTTGAGATCATGAGGTCAAGTTCTCTGGTGTCTCCTCTTATACAGAAATTAATTCCACAATGAATGTCTCATCTTATGACCCCACATAAACTTGTACCATCATAATAGGGGTTAAGGATTCAATATATAACCTTGTTGGGGAGTACAAGGAGGGTTCATTCCACATTATGTCTAAAGTGATAATTGTGCTGAGTCTACATTGAGAGTCATATTGAGACACTCACATGAGTTCCTAAAACATTGCCTTGTAATGACTTTTGAATGATATTCTGGATCTCTCTTGTAAAACTCCTTTCTGTCTTAGCCCATCTTTCTTCTAGCATCACTCTCCTTATTTTGCTCTTCTGTCTCCTCAGCAGCCTAGGATCATGTCCTCAAATAAATGACTTGTCTGAGACTGCTCTCTAAGGGGCAATTTTCCTTAGAAAACACAGGCTTAGTTAGCAAAGAAGTATACTAACCTTTTCACTTACACTTTAAACATGGATTAATTTATTTCATAATGAAGACAATGGTTTTGAAATTTGCACTTATACTAAGTTAAAGTTTATTTTATGACAAAGGAAGTCAAAGTCAGAGGATTAGTAGTGAAAAGAATATTCTTAAGTTTAGAGATGAATGAGTCTTAAATTAGTGTCCAGGAATCACTTGACTGATGGCAGTATCTTCCAGAAATTGTGATTTCATTGGTTTTGCTTAAAGCCTGAGCACTGCACTGAAAAACATTTCTTATGAGTTTCTATGTATAGAGACATATTTGGGATCCACTGGTGTGCATCAGAGACTGGTAAACTCTAGCCCATGGGTCGTGTCTGGCTTATTTCCCATCCATTGTTCTATAGCCCACAACCTAAAAGAAAAAAATATTTTTATTGATTTAAAGTTTGAAAATATGAAATGCAAATGTCTGAGAAACACTTAAAGAAATGTTCAATATTCTTAGTCATTAGGGAAATGCAAATCAAAACTACTATTAGATTTCATCTTATACTAATCATAATCTTAAAGGTAAATGATAAAAATGAAAGCTCATGTTGGTGAGGGTGTGGGGTAAGGCGGACACTCATCTATTGCTGTTGGGAATGCAAACTTTAACAGCCACTATGGAAATCACTGTGGCAGTTCCTTAGGAAACATGGAATAGATTTACCTCAAGATCCAGCTATCTTATTCTTGGATATATTCCCAAACTACTCTACATCCTACTACAGAGACACTTGCTCATCCACATTCACTGCTGCTCTATTCATAATAGCCAGAAATTGAAAACAGTCTAGATGTCCATCAACTGATGAATGGATTATAAACGTGTGGTTTATTTACTCAATTGAATGTTATTCCGCTGTTAAAAATGAAGTTATGAAATTCACAGGTAAATGGATGAAGCTGGAAAAAATCATCCTGAGTAAGGTAACCCAGACCTTCAAAAGACAAATATTACATATTTTCTCTTACATATGAATATTAGGTTTTAAGCCTTTGGTATGCATGCTACCATGTGTATCACCACAGAGATTAGGTATCAAGTAAGGGAGGAAGGAGAGGAGGGGCATCTCAAAAATGGAAAATATATAGTTATGGAGAGAAAGGGTGGGGGGACTGCAGCAAGAAGATTACATGGGGAAGAGGATGTAAGAGAGGGATAAGGGAGGGAATATGGGGAGGGACAACTAACACTAAGGGCAATCTGAGGGGTCATATGGAAACCTATTACTATATAATATTCCTAAAATATATACATATATGAGAGAAATATAAATGGAGCCACCAAGCCGGGTGGTGGTAGCGCATGCCTTTAATCCAGCACTTGGGAGGCAGTGATTGGGATCTCTGTGATTTCGAGGCCAGCCTGGGCTACTGAGTGAGTTCCAGGAAAGGCGCCAAAGCTACACAGAGAAACCCTATCTCGGCAAAAAATAAATAAACAAACAAACAAACAAACAAATGGAGCCACCAAATATTAGGAGAGACAAAATCACAACTAGATATCTTTTGTCACTAAATAAAACCTCTAGAGCCAGAAATTTATTATATTTAGTTGCGTCATTGGCCAAAGGAGGCCCATGGGAACACCCAAACATCTCTGGCTATTGTCAATGCTACTGGTTGCTCTTCAAAAACTGATGGTAAGGCCCTATTGCTAAAGTCAACACTTACCTATGTCATCAAACATGGAGAAATCTTGCTGGTGTCTGGTATGAGTTCAGGAAGGAGAAAGCATGATCAGAATATATATGAAAATATTTATATGAAATACAAATAAATAAAATAAGTGAATTATGTTTAAAAAGCAAAGTAAAAGTATACAGAAGAAGAACAGTATTACATGACAATTCTGTATAATCAGTGACCCTGAAAAGATTGTAGACTTTGGAGAAAGGGACAGCAATGATCACTACATTTGACTGTATAGTTAAGCATTCAGTTAGCCATTTAAGTCCTATTAAACATAACTAAAAGAAACTCCCCCATACATTCCTGTTTCACATTCATAGTTTTTCTTAGCAAAATCAAAACCATAAACAAATAAAACAGCTTCTGAAAAGCTAAAATAGGGAAGCTTTTGCCAGCATAAGTACTGTGGTCATGATCTGTGGTCATATTGTTTAAGTTTTAGCTGTTGAAAGGCAAAGCTCTCTATGACACAAGCTTTCACAGTAATTTTTTTCCCTAGCTTTTCCCAGGGGTAGAAGAGGTGAGGTGGGGGAGTAGATACATAGTATTTGGAAATCTTTATTTATGTGGTTTGTATTTATTACTTCATCTCCTTTTTGTTAATGAATTACAGGAACAGGCATACAATTTGTCTGGCCTTTAATTGTATAGGGAATGAAGTCATCCTAGCCAAGTGACCAAAGCTAACAGTGTTACCAGTAATAAAATAAAGTCATGTCTGCTCAATCAGTAGTGTGGACTAAGTGGATCCCATTAGTTTTTAGAAGTCAGAGAAAACATTGAACATTGGGATGCTAATGCGAAACTTTTCTTTACTCCACAGCACCTGTCTATTTATGTCACTCTTTGTGACAAATCAGAAAATAAAGATGCAGTCTAGGTGCAGTCATGGGCATTCATCTAATTAGTTTTTAATCCATACCTGTAGTGCTAATTGGATGTAGTATGTGTTCTGCATACATACATGCATACATACAGATGAAAACACAGCAATGCAAAGGGGCTTAAAGGGTTGGCCAAGGAAGCAGTGCCAAAGGAAAGAGCTCAAATACAAATATCCCCATTAGGCAAATAAGTGCATAGCATTGCTCTTCAGTGTTACACTATTTAGCTCTAAAGTTCCCAGAGTTCTTATAAACAGACAAAGCCTCCTGCATTCACACTAGGCAATCAGGGGGCAGACAACAGGCCACTTGTTTGTAAATAAGTGACTGGTAGTCTGATAGGTAAAACTGGTAGGTTTCTAATGTGGTGTCTAAAATCTTATTAAATGTGGTAGAGAATTTAATGTACAAGATATTCCCTTGGAAAAGCTACACTTTCTCACTTGGATAGTCCAGCCTGCTTGGGAAAGCTGCCTTAACTTTAGAGATGAGTTTTTGGCTAAATATAATCAAGCTTTAAAATTTAAATTTCTTTCTTTTCTGAAAATGGTGAATGTTACAAAGTGGTAAAAAAATTAAAAATACCCCATTCCTCTTGAGTTATGAAATGGTTGCCCTACTTCACCTATAACATTTTGAAAGTGGGTAGCAGGGGTGTCATAAGGAAATACTTCTCTCCTTGTTAAAACAGAATCCAGGACTAAGGTTTAGCCTGCAAAGTGAAGCTCCCTGCTGTGTGTGTGCCAGGAGAGGAGATGGTTTAGTGGCCTGAGTTGCTCATCATCTTCCCCTCGTACTCTTTGGCTTGGCTTCCTGTTCACATGGTCACACTGATGCTAGGTATGTGCTGCTCCCTTCTTATAACTCCGACCTAAGCAGTAGTTTTTGAAAATTTTTTCTGCTATGCAAGAGTCCAAATATACTATAAGGTACGAAGAATGTGAAGAGTTTGATTTTCAAAGCTTGTACCCTGATAGAACCAACATCTCTTAATTCCCTGACCTCTTGTTCTTCCACCTCTGCTCCACCTTTCTCTCCCTTCCTTCATGGAAGGGTTCCAGAAACTGACTGTAGGTGATGCTGTGCTCCTATTTCAGATTTGCCACTTTCCACCTGGTGTTGCTGGTCCTTGCGGGCAGTCCTCATCTTTACTTCATTGTCTTTGGCTGAACTAAAGTTGCACAATTCCTTTATGTTTAGCCTTTATCTATTGATTTAGGGAAAAATGTATAGGTACTTTGGTCCCTTAATTTGGTTCTGGATAATTCTGGAGGGCCATCTTTACTCTAATACAGTCTTATAGCAATGGCTGAGGCCCCTCTTGAACATGTATCACAGCTCAACTTCTCCCTCCACTTAGTCGTTCCTCTTTAACCTATGACTAATAGTGGTTTTGAGAGAATTCTCCAGTGGCAGTTCTGCACAAATTTATGTCAGTCTTTTTCTGGAGGAACCTGACTTGGGTCATATGTGTATCTTTTCTGCAGATTATCTGTGGCATTAATGCTTCATTCAGGAACCCATTCAGTATTTATCGTATAAAAATGAGACAGGTAGGTCATCAAGATGATGGTAGTAAACAGTAGCATCAGGGTTTGATGCTTTGTTGTAATCTCCTCTGGCCTACTTTCATTGAAAACTTAGGATTCCCCCACCCCAACACATAGAAACCCATAAAACAGATATACACTCACCAAGAAGATTTGGTAGGTATTATGATATTATTTTACCCTCCTTCTCTCAATATTTTTTGTTTAAAGAAATAAAATGTTGCAAATATATCTCAGCTTTTGCATTCAGAACCTTCCCAATCCATTCTTTCCTACATTTTCAGGAAAGGAACTGAATCAAATAATAAATGCATATAATTAAACATAATAGTCTCGTGATGATTTTGTTGCTATGTTGTCCCACTTGCTAGAAGCAAAATATATGGCCAGCTCTTAGACTTGAATAAATGGATCTCCAACACATTTTGTAAATTCAGCATGACTCAGATTATCAGGCTAAATTTCCTTTATTCTCAAGTTTCATAACTATAGTTAATTAGATAGAAATCAGTCCCCATATGTTTTACAATTAATAATACTTTACAATTCATCAGAATGTTGTTTTGTATAGGCAGTGTACATTTGAGAAAAATTTTTTTCAGCTCTTGTCCTTAGGTTGAAGTGGTAGAATTTGTCAGCAAGAAGTAGAATTGAAACAAATCCTTTGTTTGAATCATCAACTTAAATAGAGTTCTAGCTCATGCTGAACTCAGCAAAACAGTTTTAAAAAGCTTGCTTATACATTTCTCCCTCTTGTAATTCTCACTTATTTTCTTTCATACTTTATGTTATTAAGTATTTGGATTTGTGAGATCAGACTGGTCTATAGGGTAACAGACAAGTCAGGGTTACATAGTGAGACCTTGTCTCAAAAACAAAAATAACAGACATAAAAAGGTACAAAGTGGGAACTTGTGCACCTTTACTTAACACTTTACTGTTAACCACATATTTAATCTTCTACAATTAAAAACTAGATTAATTTATTGTATTTTATGGGCATTAGTATTTTGTCTGCATGTATACATGTGTGCTGCATGCATGCCTGGTGCCTGAAGAGATCAAAAGATGGCACGGGGTACTCTGGAATTACAGTTACAGAAGGCTATTAGCCACCATGTAGGTACTGGGAACTGAACTTGATTCCTTTGGAAGAGTAGCCAGGACACTTTTTTGAGACAGAGTTTCTCTATGTAGCCCTGGATGCCCTGGAACTCATTCTGTAGACCAAGCTGGCCTTGAACTCAAAGATCCACCTGCCTCTGCCTCCCCAGTGCCAGGATTAAGGGCATGTTACACCACACCTAGCATGCAGCCAGTATTCTTAACTGCTAAGTCATGTTTCCATCCCCTCCTCTACAATTTTTGTGGACAACCTAAAAAATGTCTCACTGTGTAGCCTATTAACAAGAACTAAGTAGGATCTAGTCCCTCGATAGTCCCCTCCCAGCATCCGGGAAAAATCTACAACCAGCTAGTAATTTACTCTTTGATGATATGAAATGAATCTATGTACACGAAACTCCTTTGTCCATACACTTTATTCTTCTGATAAATTCTCTCTCTACACAACTTCTATTGTGCTCTCATTGCCCCGTCTAGGTTCTCATCCATCTAGTTCCTTCCCATCTTAGCTCTTCTCCCTTCTCCTTTCCTCTCATCTGTCCTTATGCCTCTCATACTTCCCCATCTGGCTCTTCCTCATCTTCCATCCTGTCCTCAAGTTCTCTCTCTAGTTCTCCAGTAAAAATCCTCAATCATCCTCCTCAAGTCTCAATCCTTGAAATTCCTTCCTCAGTCTCTGAGGTTTACAGTTACATATTTCCACACAATAGCAGTGCTCTAGCTAAGCCAAGGTCACCAGGCTTGAATTCTTATGGGGTCATAAAGGCAGGTAAAGGTTTCCTCAGGCAGTGATCATCAGGCTTTCTTTTACAACCCAAAAGGGGAGTGGTAGAGGAGGAGGTCAACTGAGAGCTAATAATCGGTTAATAAATCAAAAGGGGATTTCTGTGCTCAACCTACATTCCTAGAAGTAGTTAGGGGTCTATAAAGTTCGTAAGACAGTGTAAGTGTCTCAGCTAAAATTGCACAAGAGATAAAGCTATCCACCTGACCTAGGAAATAGGTGTTGTTTTGTTTGATCTTGGATGCTTAAGTCTGTTCTTAGAGAGTACAGAGGTATCTCTGATAAGATATCTTCGTCCCTCTGGGTCCTGGCCAGGTGCTGCTAATGACAATTAGGGATCCTGGCTGTGTTACTGCTCAGAAGGTATCTCTGATATTCTTTTAGCAGAAGGGAAATTGTGCCCAAAGAATGACAGAAAAGCTACAGTAGCACATGAGAAATTCATAGTAGAAAAGGGCTAATAACCAAAAGCCAGTATCACCAAGACTCCTTGAGCCCGAGTTTGACCTCTGGAAGACCCTTGGCTTCTTTCAGGTACTAGCTTTGTCATAATCAGCTGAAATCCTACTTTATATATTTTTGTGGCTTGCAGCAATTCCCATTTTTCTGTTTAGTAAAAAAAGGAGAATGTTTAATTTTCTCTAGGGCAGCAAATATGTAGCTAAACTTAAATTTGGAGATGACTNGAAAAATGATAAGTAATGATTAATTAATATTGATATTTAATCAATATTGTATCAATAACATATATTGATACAATAATATAATATACATAATATATTATACTATATTTATATAATATATAAATATTATATATATTTATTATATATAGTATAATATATAATTACATATAATAATATATAATCAATAGTCTATATAGATGGCAGGCTGAGAATTAGTTTAACCATCTAATAGGTATAGTTGTATATAGTAGAATATCTCTGTCCCAAAAAGGGAGTAGAGCAGTCATAAAAATCTATCATTAGCTAGTATAGCATAATATGGTCAAATATGTCTAAATACTATAATTGTGACTTATCAAAAAGAAATGGTTTGGAACATTGACTCTATTAATCTCTGGTAGTGGTATTAATTTGGTTAAACTGTATTTTAAAGAGGCATAGTTAAAGAGTTACCTGGGTTAGTTATGAGCACTTGTGGGACCAAGGCTGCAGCTGAAGCTTACCTAATTTAAATTTGTAATCAATGCAATATTAAACCATCAGCTATGAGAGGGCAGTAATAACCTGTGTCAGGGTATATATAGCAAGACTTACATACAGAACAATTATCATAAGTACATAAGGAGAATGTCTGGTAGTACATACAATTCAGAACCACGGACAGAAATTATACAATTAATAATAGAATGTTTTTAAGGATAGTCCAGTCTCTGATTAAGCAAAAAGGAAATAAAGGGGAGTGACATTTGGGATGTAGAATTCTCTCGTGGTTACTTCATGCTGATATAAGGGCAAAGCTGGGCATCCTGAAGGCTGGAATGCAGTGAAAACCCAGGAAGTGCAGGATGTCTCAGGCTCTGTGAGACATGCAGTATAGTAGGATTTCTTGTCTCATGGGCTGAAGGGCAGGATGTAGAGCTGAGCTGGACAGCACATCGATGTGGGCTGGAGGATGGGGTGCAGACCTGTAGCTAGACAGCATGTCTGTGATCCAGAGGATGGCAACCTGTAACTCTTTAAATGGTTAGAATTTCTTCTGGGAACAAATATATGTATTAATGATAGAACATGTAGTTGAGGAGTTTTAAAGATGAGTTTTAAAGAGGAAGCTTTTCCTCGTAGATGTACCTATGGAATATTAAATGCATGGTTAGCAGATGAGAGAAGGGAATGTCAGAACAGGGAGAGAGAAAGGTTTCTCCCCTTCCAGAGGAAAAAAAAAGGAAATTTGTAAGTGAGAGAAATAAACTGTAATCAGGTTACATTTCTCCTGGTCTTTCTTGGCTTGTGAGAGTTGGTGAATTTTGATGTCCTGAAGTTTATAAGAACCTTTTTTAAGACAAAATCTTTAGACATATTAGCAATATAACAGTGGTAAATTTTGTCAGAGCAAANTTATGAATCCTTGGAGTCTCAACAAAACAGTAGGATAACTAGAGAATGAAATCTGAAATGTTTTATATATATATATATATATATATATATATATATTTATCAATTCTTGTTCATCCTTGATCAAAATTAATAAAATATATTTAGAGCAGAATTATTATTTCTAATCATATTTTTATCATTGATGAGTAGAGTTCATCAAAAGGACCTGGAATTGTATCACTTTATTCATAAAGTTGAGGCCCAATTATTAGGAATCTAGAGGTAAATAATAGCCTGTAATCAGACTGTGAGCCTAGCCACATGGTGTGATCAGTGGATCCAGGATCCATAGAGGCATAAAGTGCTGCCCCTCTGTCTCAGGCTCAGGGCTAGGGAAACTGTACTTTGTTTTCCCTCATATTGCTGTCTTTGGACCAGATTTTATTTCTGCAGAGCCCTGAATCCTGGAATTTCCTTCCTATAGTATATAAGGAGAATCCCGGGTGCTTATAGTACCATCTGTCAGAATGTATCTGATAGATGTGTATGTAGGCCTCGGTGGAATATAAGCCATCCTCCTGACAGATAATTTACAATAGCACATGAGAAATTCATAGTAGAAAATGGCTAATAATCAAAAGCCAATATCACTAAGACTCCTTGAGCCTCAGTTTGACCTCTGGAAGGCCCTTGGCTTCTTCCAGGTATTAGGTTTGTTATAATCAGCTGAAATCCTACTTCATATATTTTTGCAGCTTACAGCAGCCTATGCTGGACTAGAACTTAAAATCTTTCTGCCCTAACTTCCTGTGTGCACAGATTACAGGTATGTGCCATAGAACAGCTTGATATATATCTTTATTCCTCTATTTCATTTTCTAGTACTTATACTTGTTCCACTCCTTGAATTTTTCTCACTAATAAAATCTGTTAATTTGCAAAGGAAGTATTTGAATGTGGAAAGTAAGTTTGGATGTTTTTGACTTTCTGCTGAAGTAGGCTATTTTTGCCTTTTACTACACTAAACAATTATCACCAAGACATAAATGCAGACAAAGCCCACTTTTTAAGAAAAACAGGTGAGCTTTGATGGTAGCAAGAACAAACTAGCATGTGTGTCCTATATTTGTACCATGTCCATATGTATACTGTGGCAGATACATGTCATGAACTACCAGAGGCTCAAGGGATCAACTAGACTATGTACTTGGATAGAATGGGCATGAACTCTATCTGGGAATAACATAACATCACATCTCCTATACACTGCTCCCGAAGTACTAATGCAATCCACTTGCTCAGGGTCAGAACAGCTGAGTCAATGACAACAATAGGATTCTAAATTCAAATAAATGAAGCCTTCACAAATTGATAAGTAGAAGAAATGTTTTAGTGATATGTAGAAGAGAATTTCTAAACACTGGTTGCTGACATATCTGTAGCATCAGAGATACAACTCAAATCTGTGACTGAAGTTTTAAATTCTATGATTGGTGATTCAACAATATCCAGGACATGTGATTCAAGGTGATAATATTTGATTGAGGTGTTGATAGGACTGGAATTTGGTAGTAATAATAGTAATAGTGAAAGTGAATAGTCCTAGCTCCATTTAACAAATATACTATAAGCCAGGTGACTATGGGCCTCTGGTCATAAGAAACTCAAAGCAATGGAGCAATGATAAGGTAGAATGATAAAAGCAGGCTTTTATGTGAACCTATAATTGGGGTATTTAGTGTAACCTTGGGAGGTGAGGAAGTTTTCCTTCAGAAGGTACCTCATACACAGAGTTTCAAAGGATGATGAACTGTCTAGAAGAAGACAGACTTGGGAAAGGAAGTGGTATTCTAGGAGGATAGCAATGCCTGGGGGAAAAGGCATGAGAATTAGATACCATGGCCTATCTGGACAATTTCAAGGATAACCAGTTTACTGTTGTACTCAAACAGATGAAACTAATTTTAACACAGATGATAAATGGAGTAGCAGAGTGGAGATAAGCTAAATACCAGGAGTTTAGAGCAAACAATAATTTGCATTTATCAGTAATTTATAAAAGCAACAAATAAAGCCCCTTGTTACAGTTATTCATATGCAATTAATGCTCTCCATAATAATTATAGGCACACCCCATAGAATGCCTCCTGGTTATTAGCATCCTTTTTAATACCTAATTTCACAAAACACATGCATCTCTCAAGCCAATGCTTTTTCAGCCAATATTTCCTGTGGTAAAATTTTCTATCTTGTCCCCCAAATCCAATGCAACATTATTAACAAAAGGATGCATTCCAAATTTCTTTGGCATGGTGATGCTCAGTCTTGGATAACACATTGGAATCAATCATAATTCTCAGAACCCCACCTCATGACTGAGTTAATTAGTCCGGTATGTAGTCTGGGTTTAGGAACTACTGAGGTCTCCAATTGATTATAATATGCAGCCAAAATTAAGTACTAAAAGTGGGTAGCATGTCAGAATTATGAGCAGATGTTTGGACACACATACTGAGATTTTAAGAAAATAGATATTCCTTTTGTGTCCTCTATACTGAGGGGTATTAGTATTGGAATCTTAAGAAAAGCACCTCTGTTTTGAGAACGGCATGAATTGATGACCATTCATTATATATATATATATATATATATATATGTATATATATATATATGCGCATTTTACTGTGTTGAAATTGGTTGGGGATTTTTCAGTTGCTCTATGTTTTTCCATTAAATTACAGACATGTTGCTAAACAATAGGGGTGTGTTCTGAGAAATATATCATTAGATGATTTCATTGTTGATCAAACATCATATACTTGCAAAAACAGTGATAGCATGGCATTTATGTATATGATATAATTTTACTTCCAGGACAATGAACAAAGCACAAAATTAGATCAAACACAGGCTAAAATTACACATTCAAGAGACAATAAATACAAGATAGTAAATGCAAGATGTATGAGACTGCCAAAAGAGTAACAGGCTAAACTATTTGACCTTGGGATCCTGAGTGGTAGATTATAGGCATGTGTTCCATGCCTGGCTTGTACTATACTTTATATAACCCACAGCTCTGTAAGTTTATTTACCCCAGCATCAGGACAAACATTGAGTAATGTGCTGTGCTATGTTATGATGGACAGAATGTTTGTAGGTATTATCTTTTTAGCTCCATTGTAAACTTATAGTACCCCAGTTATATATGCAGTTTTTCATTGATTAAAATGTTATCATATGACACATGACTGTAAAAAAGACCTACATGGATAATTGGAAACTTGAGGATGGAATGCTTATGATAGGAAATAGATATCTATATTGGTTTAAGGACAGAAATAGCCTGAGTCTGTTTGATTACTTGGCCTATTTTGTCTTGTTAGCATAGCTTCTTGAGGTACATAGGCTAATTTTCAACCCCAGGTACCTGGTGGGACTCAGGGAGGGTATATTTCCCAGTGAACAATATAGTTGCAGCAATTCTGACACTCTTGAAAAGGGAAGAAATGAATCTACAGCAGCAATCGTTTGCAAAGTGTATGGACTCCTCAGTGGCCATCTGGGGTTGTGAAGGAATGTGAGCCTGACTCTGTTCCTTCCCTTCTTCTTGTTTGTATGGATTTTCTTTACCATGCAGGGAGGACATGGAGAATAGAGGAAGCTACTGGAAGTCTTATTAATATGCAAGCTACTTCTATGGGGGAAACATGGGTTCCATTCTCCTGACAAATTCTATGGACCTCTCTTTCAAATTGTCCTATTCAGAGGTGAAGAAGCTGGAGTACTAAGTATTCACTTTCCATCCCTCAGTGATTGAGGGTAACTCCACCAACATGGGTTAGCACTCCCAGCTTGCCCAGACATACAACAAACATGCTATTGAGGCTGGAAAATGCTACCAGGAAGAAAATGATGGAGAAATGCAACACATCTGGGAACTGACTGATGGACCTTGAGGATAAATAGGGGGAGGGTGTCATCGGGATCTGCTCTACTTTAACACTTCAAACCTAGGGGCCTGTTTGACTGACTTTTTTACTTTAGTCATTTGTGTACATTTTGAAAAACTAATGTTCCAGGGCTTTAAAACTTTTTTTAGACAGGCTCTCTCACTATGTAATCCTGAATAGCCTGGAATATCCCAAATGATGGGATTAGAGACATGTGCCACCACACCTAAGAAACATTTTCTACCAGGAATTTTAAATAAATTTTGACTGAAAGTTGGCAAGCTCTAGCAGTTTTTAAGTGTATTTTTATATGTCACCATTATATAGAACATACTTATTTTTCTAAAATTGAGCCTGCTTGCTTTTAGTTTAAAAATAGTAACAATATCACTGTTAATTTCCATATATTAAGTGCTAGCAAAATGCACATGGTTTTTCCATTGCTGATTTTAAGTCAATAAATACAGTTTTGGAGACTAATAGTTGAAGGTTTGATTCCTTTATTAAACTAAATGATCATGATGTGTTTGATTATAGTTGAATTGTTCAATCAATGAATCATAAAATGGTACATGGAAATGAATAACTGAGGTGCTTTTCAGCGTTTTACTTGATTATTATGAAATATAAAGACCACCAGTAGGGACTATGGTTCAGAAAGTGTGCAAAGGATTTTGGCTTAGAAATAAAATTGGAAAGATATACAATGTTTAAATTATAGAAGCATTTTTCTACTAGATGTCTTTCTTTCTAAGTCTTTCACTTTCATCAACACTAGTCTAATGGTGTCTATGGTCTGACTGAAGTCCATTATTTACTGTCAATTCCAAACCTTTGTTAAAATTTTAATGAGGTAAGGATAAAAGCAAATAATAAATGAACAGGATAGGAAAACAGATGCAGAGATCCACAACCGGGGGCCAACCCGAGCCCCAGGAGTACAGCTGTTGTGAGAGAGGAAAAATTGTATGAACAAGGGACATGGAGAAAATGACTGGAAAATGTACTGAGATGGCC